>OZ035837.1:595-33050 GCA_964034765.1 Knipowitschia caucasica
ACGAGTCTGTAGGTACGAATCTGTGCAGACTGCAAAACGCGGCTTCAGCTAGGGACCTGGGTTACACCTTCGCTGCAGACGTCAGCCTTCGCCGCAGACATCAGCCTTTGCCGCAGACGTCAGCCTTTGCCGCAGACGTCAGCCTTCGCCGCAGACGTCAGCCTTTGCTACAGACGTCAGCCTTCGCTACAGACATCAGCCTTCGCCGCAGACGTCAGCCTTTGCTACAGACGTCAGCCTTCGCTACAGACGTCAGCCTTCGCCGCAGACGTCAGCCTTCGCCGCAGACGTCAGCCTTCGCCGCAGACGTCAGCCTTCGCTGCAGACGTCAGCCTTCGCTACAGACGTCAGCCTTCGCCGCAGACGTCAGCCTTCGGCGCAGACGTCAGCCTTCGCTACAGACGTCAGCCTTCGCCGCAGACGTCAGCCTTCGCCGCAGACGTCAGCCTTCGCCGCAGACGTCAGCCTTCGCCACAGACGTCAGCCTTCGCCGCAGACGTCAGCCTTCGCTGCAGACGTCAGCCTTCGCTGCAGACGTCAGCCTTCGCCGCAGACGTCAGCCTTCGCTACAGACGTCAGCCTTCGCTGCAGACGTCAGCCTTCGCTGCAGACGTCAGCCTTCGCTACAGACGTCAGCCTTCGCCGCAGACGTCAGCCTTCGCCGCAGACGTCAGCCTTCGCTGCAGACGTCAGCCTTCGCCGCAGACGTCAGCCTTCGCTGCAGACGTCAGCCTTCGCTACAGACGTCAGCCTTCGCCGCAGACGTCAGCCTTCGCTGCAGACGTCAGCCTTCGCCGCAGACGTCATCCTTCGCCGCAGACGTCAGCCTTCGCCGCAGACGTCAGCCTTCGCCGCAGACGTCAGCCTTCGCTGCAGACGTCAGCCTTCGCTACAGACGTCAGCCTTCGCTACAGACGTCAGCCTTTGCTACAGACGTCAGCCTTCGCTACAGACGTCAGCCTTCGCCGCAGACGTCAGCCTTCGCCACAGACGTCAGCCTTCGCCGCAGACGTCAGCCTTCGCTACAGACGTCAGCCTTCGCTGCAGACGTCAGCCTTCGCTACAGACGTCAGCCTTTGCTACAGACGTCAGCCTTCGCTACAGACGTCAGCCTTCGCCGCAGACGTCAGCCTTCGCCACAGACGTCAGCCTTCGCCGCAGACGTCAGCCTTCGCTACAGACGTCAGCCTTCGCTGCAGACGTCAGCCTTCGCTACAGACGTCAGCCTTCGCTACAGACGTCAGCCTTCGCCGCAGACGTCAGCCTTCGCTGCAGACGTCAGCCTTCGCTGCAGACGTCAGCCTTCGCTGCAGACGTCAGCCTTCGCCGCAGACGTCAGCCTTCGGCGCAGACGTCAGCCTTCGCTACAGACGTCAGCCTTCGGCGCAGACGTCAGCCTTCGGCGCAGACGTCAGCCTTCGTGGCTGCGCCAATGTTGGCGCCAGATTCAAAATTCAAATGTAGTAAACACAGGTCGCCAGCAGATGGCGCCTCACAGACGGTTCTAGGCAGAAAGTTGATCTTTCAACTAATTTGCACCAAAGTGACAAAATTATGACCAGGATATGTACACAACACTATTGGACACTCATTTATACCGTTTACCAGAAAAGCAAAGTCCTTTAAACTGCCCGCTTGCTTGTGAGAGGGTTGGCAGGATAATGGCCGGGCTGAGTGATTGGCAGGGCTCGAGGCTGGCAGAGCTGTGTGATTGGCAGGGCTCGAGGCTGGCAGAGCTGAGTGATTGGCAGGGCTCGAGGCTGGCAGAGCTGAGTGATTGGCAGGGCTCGAGGCTGGCAGAGCTGAGTGATTGGCAGGGCTCGAGGCTGGCAGAGCTGAGTGATTGGCAGGGCTCGAGGCTGGCAGAGCTGAGTGATTGGCAGGGCTCGAGGCTGGCAGAGCTGAGTGATTGGCAGGGCTCGAGGCTGGCAGAGCTGAGTGATTGGCAGGGCTCGAGGCTGGCAGAGCTGAGTGATTGGCAGGGCTCGAGGCTGGCAGAGCTGAGTGATTGGCAGGGCTCGAGGCTGGCAGAGCTGAGTGATTGGCAGGGCTCGAGGCTGGCAGAGCTGAGTGATTGGCAGGGCTCGAGGCTGGCAGAGCTGAGTGATTGGCAGGGCTCGAGGCTGGCAGAGCTGAGTGATTGGCAGGGCTCGAGGCTGGCAGAGCTGTGGGATTGGCAGGGCTCGAGGCTGGCAGAGCTGTGTGATTGGTTGGCTTGGAAGGGGGAATTTGCACTCGGTCTTTCAGTCTGAATCTGCGCCTTCAGCTTCATAACACTAGAGTCAATTTCCCTGAAAGAGAAAGTGTGTTACTGAAAGAGAAAGTGTGTTACTGAAAGAGAAAGTGTGTTACTGAAAGAGAAAGTGTGTTACTGAAAGAGAAAGTGTGTTGCTGAAAGAAAAAGTGTGTTACTGAAAGAGAAAGTGTGTTACTGAAAGAGAAAGTGTGTTGCTGAAAGAAAAAGTGTGTTACTGAAAGAGAAAGTGTGTTTGTAACCCGGGTCATTTTTATCATTCTCTGCACCTCTCCATTTGTCATTTTTTGCCGTCTCTTTTAAATAATCTCGCGGTAGTTGGTTGTTTCGACGAGAGTTCGAGCGAGAGTTCCCACGGTCCCCATGGCAACATTTCCTCAAATAAGCGCGCTCTGTCCACAGTCGGGTGTGTTGCTGTGGGGAAAGTTCGGATCCGAGCAGGCTGCAGGTAATTGTCCGCGATCTAACTTTGTTTTATGATCTACGGGTTGTAACTGATGGGTTAGGGTTAGGGTTAGGGTTAGGGTTAGGGTTTCACTACAGGCGCCTCCTACACTATCTTTGACGCGGTTGTCACACTGTTTGCACTGTTCTACAGAGGAACTGGTGAGTCAGATTGATTCTGCACGGAGCTAGTAGCTAGTAGCTAGCGCTAGTCTCTGCTGCATTACTGACTTTTCTCTTTGATGTATGTTTTCCTGTGTCGGCGCCTAGGCCTAGTAGTATGATTGTGATAATGTGTGTTGATGTATTTTAATGTGCACCTCAGCAAAATGTTAAATACATTGATATGTTTGATTGTGTGCACAAGATAAGCTAATGTGACGTGCATTATTGTTTATGGTGCATTTTGATGAGTCCTCTTGATTATTTAATATACATGTATATGAGACTTTGTTTTTGTAATGACCTATTGCTTATTTGAATTATGAGATGTGACTAATGCTGGTCCTGTTCGTAACAGGCCAGGTTCTATCCATCCATCCATTCCTTCCATTGGTCCCTCCAGTCCAGTGGTCCCCTTGTCGATGGCGAGCTGGCCCAGGCCCAAAGCCTAGACCCAGACTGTCCCACAGTGCGGTAGGAGGAGAGCTGCCCCAGGCCCAAAGCCTAGACCCAGACTGTCCCACAGTGCGGTAGGAGGAGAGCTGCCCCAGGCCCAAAGCCTAGACCCAGACTGTCCCACAGTGCGGTAGGAGGAGAGCTGCCCCAGGCCCAAAGCCTAGACCCAGACTGTCCCACAGTGCGGTAGGAGGAGAGCAGCCCCAGGCCCAAAGCCTAGACCCAGACTGTCCCACAGTGCGGTAGGAGGCGAGCTGCCCCAGGCCCAAAGCCTAGACCCAGACTGTCCCACAGTGCGGTAGGAGGAGAGCTGCCCCAGGCCCAAAGCCTAGACCCAGACTGTCCCACAGTGCGGTAGGAGGAGAGCTGCCCCAGGCCCAAAGCCTAGACCCAGACTGTCCCACAGTGCGGTAGGAGGAGAGCTGCCCCAGGCCCAAAGCCTAGACCCAGACTGTCCCACAGTGCGGTAGGAGGAGAGCTGCCCCAGGCCCAAAGCCTAGACCCAGACTGTCCCACAGTGCGGTAGGAGGAGAGCTGCCCCAGGCCCAAAGCCTAGACCCAGACTGTCCCACAGTGCGGTAGGAGGAGAGCTGCCCCAGGCCCAAAGCCTAGACCCAGACTGTCCCACAGTGCGGTAGGAGGAGAGCTGCCCCAGGCCCAAAGCCTAGACCCAGACTGTCCCACAGTGCGGTAGGAGGAGAGCTGCCCCAGGCCCAAAGCCTAGACCCAGACTGTCCCACAGTGCGGTAGGAGGAGAGCTGCCCCAGGCCCAAAGCCTAGACCCAGACTGTCCCACAGTGCGGTAGGAGGAGAGCAGCCCCAGGCCCAAAGCCTAGACCCAGACTGTCCCACAGTGCGGTAGGAGGAGAGCA
Source organism: Knipowitschia caucasica (assembly GCA_964034765.1). Classification (NCBI taxonomy): domain Eukaryota; kingdom Metazoa; phylum Chordata; class Actinopteri; order Gobiiformes; family Gobiidae; genus Knipowitschia; species Knipowitschia caucasica. Next base: position 4,784 of record OZ035837.1, read on the forward strand.
GCCCCAGGCCCAAAGCCTAGACCCAGACTGTCCCACAGTGCGGTAGGAGGAGAGCTGCCCCAGGCCCAAAGCCTAGACCCAGACTGTCCCACAGTGCGGTAGGAGGAGAGCTGCCCCAGGCCCAAAGCCTAGACCCAGACTGTCCCACAGTGCGGTAGGAGGAGAGCAGCCCCAGGCCCAAAGCCTAGACCCAGACTGTCCCACAGTGCGGTAGGAGGAGAGCAGCCCCAGGCCCAAAGCCTAGACCCAGACTGTCCTACAGTGCGGTAGGAGGAGAGCTGCCCCAGGCCCAAAGCCTAGACCCAGACTGTCCCACAGTGCGGTAGGAGGAGAGCTGCCCCAGGCCCAAAGCCTAGACCCAGACTGTCCCACAGTGCGGTAGGAGGAGAGCTGCCCCAGGCCCAAAGCCTAGACCCAGACTGTCCCACAGTGCGGTAGGAGGAGAGCAGCCCCAGGCCCAAAGCCTAGACCCAGACTGTCCCACAGTGCGGTAGGAGGAAAGCTGCCCCAGGCCCAAAGCCTAGACCCAGACTGTCCCACAGTGCGGTAGGAGGAGAGCTGCCCCAGGCCCAAAGCCTAGACCCAGACTGTCCCACAGTGCGGTAGGAGGAGAGCTGCCCCAGGCCCAAAGCCTAGACCCAGACTGTCCCACAGTGCGGTAGGAGGAGAGCTGCCCCAGGCCCAAAGCCTAGACCCAGTCTGTCCCACAGTGCGGTAGGAGGAGAGCAGCCCCAGCCCCAAAGCCTAGACCCAGACTGTCCCACAGTGCGGTAGGAGGAGAGCTGCCCCAGGCCCAAAGCCTAGACCCAGACTGTCCCACAGTGCGGTAGGAGGAGAGCTGCCCCAGGCCCAAAGCCTAGACCCAGACTGTCCCACAGTGCGGTAGGAGGAGAGCAGCCCCAGGCCCAAAGCCTAGACCCAGACTGTCCCACAGTGCGGTAGGAGGAGAGCTGCCCCAGGCCCAAAGCCTAGACCCAGTCTGTCCCACAGTGCGGTAGGAGGAGAGCTGCCCCAGGCCCAAAGCCTAGACCCAGACTGTCCCACAGTGCGGTAGGAGGAGAGCAGCCCCAGGCCCAAAGCCTAGACCCAGACTGTCCCACAGTGCGGTAGGAGGAGAGCAGCCCCAGGCCCAAAGCCTAGACCGAGACTGTCCCACAGTGCGGTAGGAGGAGAGCAGCCCCAGGCCCAAAGCCTAGACCCAGACTGTCCCACAGTGCGGTAGGAGGAGAGCTGCCCCAGGCCCAAAGCCTAGACCCAGACTGTCCCACAGTGCGGTAGGAGGAGAGCTGCCCCAGGCCCAAAGCCTAGACCCAGACTGTCCCACAGTGCGGTAGGAGGAGAGCTGCTCCAGGCCCAAAGCCTAGACCCAGACTGTCCCACAGTGCGGTAGGAGGAGAGCAGCCCCAGGCCCAAAGCCTAGACCCAGACTGTCCCACAGTGCGGTAGGAGGAGAGCTGCCCCAGGCCCAAAGCCTAGACCCAGACTGTCCCACAGTGCGGTAGGAGAGAGAGCTGCCCCAGGCCCAAAGCCTAGACCCAGACTGTCCCACAGTGCGGTAGGAGGAGAGCTGCTCCAGACCCAAAGCCTAGACCCAGACTGTCCCACAGTGCGGTAGGAGGAGAGCTGCCCCAGGCCCAAAGCCTAGACCCAGACTGTCCCACAGTGCGGTAGGAGGAGAGCTGCCCCAGGCCCAAAGCCTAGACCCAGACTGTCCCACAGTGCGGTAGGAGGCGAGCTGCCCCAGGCCCAAAGCCTAGACCCAGACTGTCCTACAGTGCGGTAGGAGGAGAGCTGCCCCAGGCCCAAAGCCTAGACCCAGACTGTCCCACAGTGCGGTAGGAGGAGAGCTGCCCCAGGCCCAAAGCCTAGACCCAGACTGTCCTACAGTGCGGTAGGAGGAGAGCTGCCCCAGGCCCAAAGCCTAGACCCAGACTGTCCCACAGTGCGGTAGGAGGAGAGCTGCCCCAGGCCCAAAGCCTAGACCCAGTCTGTCCCACAGTGCGGTAGGAGGAGAGCTGCCCCAGGCCCAAAGCCTAGACCCAGACTGTCCCACAGTGCGGTAGGAGGAGAGCTGCCCCAGGCCCAAAGCCTAGACCCAGACTGTCCCACAGTGCGGTAGGAGGAGAGCAGCCCCAGGCCCAAAGCCTAGACCCAGACTGTCCCACAGTGCGGTAGGAGGAGAGCAGCCCCAGGCCCAAAGCCTAGACCCAGACTGTCCCACAGTGCGGTAGGAGGCGAGCTGCCCCAGGCCCAAAGCCTAGACCCAGACTGTCCTACAGTGCGGTAGGAGGAGAGCAGCCCCAGGCCCAAAGCCTAGACCCAGACTGTCCCACAGTGCGGTAGGAGGAGAGCTGCCCCAGGCCCAAAGCCTAGACCCAGACTGTCCCACAGTGCGGTAGGAGGAGAGCTGCCCCAGGCCCAAAGCCTAGACCCAGACTGTCCCACAGTGCGGTAGGAGGAGAGCTGCCCCAGGCCCAAAGCCTAGACCCAGACTGTCCCACAGTGCGGTAGGAGGAGAGCTGCCCCAGGCCCAAAGCCTAGACCCAGACTGTCCCACAGTGCGGTAGGAGGAGAGCAGCCTTTTGCTCACACACACAACACCTCCACTCCTCACAAAGTGGACCTTTAAAGACATTTGATTACAGCAACACGCTGGTTATATGGACTCAACTTTACACCCCTACAGTCATTGTACATATTGTGTATATTGTATATATTTTTGTATATATATCCCCAGTCTTTTGTATATATCTTTCCAAAATATAATTCACATATAATTGTCTTTTTAAACACCTCTCTCTCTTGTGAGACGCATCTAGCTTCTGGTAATAGCCTAAGATCAGTATTGTGCCTGTGGGTAAAATAAAGCATACAACCCATATATGCTATATGTTACTGAGAGAGAAAGTGTGTTACTGAGAGAGAAAGTGTGTTACTGAAAGAAAAAGTGTGTTACAGAAAGAGAAAGTGTGTTACTCAAAGAGAAAGTGTGTTACTGAGAGAGAAAGTGTGTTACAGAAAGAGAAAGTGTGTTACAGAAGAGAATGTGTGTTACTGAGAGAGAAAGTGTGTTACAGAAAGAGAAAGTGTGTTACTGAGAGAGAAATTGTGTTACAGAAAGTGTGTTACTGAAAGAGAAAGTATGTTACTGAAATAGAAAGTGTGTTACTGAGAGAGAAAGTGTGTTACTGAAAAAGAAAGTGTGTCACAGAAAGAGAAAGTGTGTTACTGAAAGAGAAAGTGTGTTACAGAAAGAGAAAGTGTGTTACTGAAAGAGAAAGTGTGTTACTGAAAGAGAAAGTGTGTTACAGAAAGAGAAAGTGTGTTACAGAAAGAGAGTGTGTTACTGAAAGAGAAAGTTGTGTTGTGTTGTGTTTTGTAGTGTTGTGTAATGTTGCGTTGTGTTTTGTAGTGTTGTGTAGTGTTGTGTTGTGTAGTGTTGTGTTGTGTGGTGTAGTGTTGTGTTTTTGCAGAAAGAGAAAGTGTGTCACTCAAAGAGAAAGTGTGTTACAGAAAGTTTATTACTGAGAGAGAAAGCGTGTTACTGAGAGAGAAAGTGTGTTACTGAAAAAGAAAGTGTGTTACTGAAAGAGAATGTGTGTTACAGAAAGTGTGTTACTGGAAGAGAATATGTGTTACAGAAAGTGTGTTACTGAGAGAGAAAGTGTGTTACTGAGAGAGAAAGTGTGTTACTGAGAGAGAAAGTGTGTTACTGAGAGAGAAAGTGTGTTACTGAGAGAGAAAGTGTGTTACTGAGAGAGAAAGTGTGTTACTGAGAGAGAAAGTGTGTTACTGAGAGAGAAAGTGTGTTACTGAGAGAGAAAGTGTGTTACTGAGAGAGAAAGTGTGTTACTGAGAGAGAAAGTGTGTTACTGAGAGAGAAAGTGTGTTACTGAGAGAGAAAGTGTGTTACTGAGAGAGAAAGTGTGTACCTGAGAGAGAAAGTGTGTTACTGAGAGAGAAAGTGTGTTACTGAGAGAGAAAGTGTGTTACTGAGAGAGAAAGTGTGTTACTGAAAGAAAAAGTGTGTTACAGAAAGAGAAAGTGTGTTACTGAGAGAGAAAGTGTGTTACAGAAAGAGAAAGTGTGTTACAGACAGAGAATGTGTGTTACTGAGAGAGAAAGTGTGTTACAGAAAGAGAAAGTGTGTTACTGAGAGAGAAATTGTGTTACAGAAAGTGTGTTACTGAAAGAGAAAGTATGTTACTGAAATAGAAAGTGTGTTACAGAAAGAGAAAGTGTGTTACTGAAAGAGAAAGTGTGTTACTGAAAGAGAAAGTGTGTTACTGAAAGAGAAAGTGTGTTACAGAAAGATAAAGTGTGTAACTCAAAGAGAAAGTGTGTTACTGAAAGAGAAAGTGTGTTACTGAGAGAGAAAGTGTGTTACTGAAAAAGAAAGTGTGTCACAGAAAGAGAAAGTGTGTTACTGAAAGAGAAAGTGTGTTACAGAAAGAGAAAGTGTGTTACTGAAAGAGAAAGTGTGTTACTGAAAGAGAAAGTGTGTTACAGAAAGAGAAAGTGTGTTACAGAAAGAGAGTGTGTTACTGAAAGAGAAAGTTGTGTTGTGTTGTGTTTTGTAGTGTTGTGTAATGTTGCGTTGTGTTTTGTAGTGTTGTGTAGTGTTGTGTTGTGTAGTGTTGTGTTGTGTGGTGTAGTGTTGTGTTTTTGCAGAAAGAGAAAGTGTGTCAGTCAAAGAGAAAGTGTGTTACAGAAAGTTTATTACTGAGAGAGAAAGCGTGTTACTGAGAGAGAAAGTGTGTTACTGAAAAAGAAAGTGTGTTACTGAAAGAGAATGTGTGTTACAGAAAGTGTGTTACTGGAAGAGAATATGTGTTACAGAAAGTGTGTTACTGAAAGAGAAAGTGTGTTACTGAGAGAGAAAGTGTGTTACTGAGAGAGAAAGTGTGTTACTGAAAGAAAAAGTGTGTTACAGAAAGAGAAAGTGTGTTACTCAAAGAGAAAGTGTGTTACTGAGAGAGAAAGTGTGTTACAGAAAGAGAAAGTGTGTTACAGAAGAGAATGTGTGTTACTGAGAGAGAAAGTGTGTTACAGAAAGAGAAAGTGTGTTACTGAGAGAGAAATTGTGTTACAGAAAGTGTGTTACTGAAAGAGAAAGTATGTTACTGAAATAGAAAGTGTGTTACAGAAAGAGAAAGTGTGTTACTGAGAGAGAAATTGTGTTACAGAAAGTGTGTTACTGAAAGAGAAAGTATGTTACTGAAATATAAAGTGTGTTACAGAAGAGAATGTGTGTTACTGAGAGAGAAAGTGTGTTACAGAAAGAGAAAGTGTGTTACTGAGAGAGAAATTGTGTTACAGAAAGTGTGTTACTGAAAGAGAAAGTATGTTACTGAAATAGAAAGTGTGTTACAGAAAGAGAGTGTGTTACTGAAAGAGAAAGTTGTGTTGTGTTGTGTTTTGTAGTGTTGTGTAATGTTGCGTTCCCACTAAACATCCGACGTCCACTCAACCTCCAGATCACGTCAATATCGCGTCGGTCGGTCGTGACCTTTTATTTACGTCCAAACGACGTCTGTGCAAGGTGCGCATCTGGACGTAAAACAATGACCTCCCATAGACGTGGATATGACGTTCAATCCCGACCTCCCTTAGACGTCGAAAACAGGTCATCGGCCGACCGACGCAGTACGTCTTGATCTAGCAATAGAATATATAGGCTGTGAAGCTAAGTGTACCTGAGGGTAGTGCAGTGGTTAAGCAAATGTGTGCAGCCTTGGTTACGTGAGTTCGAGCCCACGTGTGTGTATTATTATCTTTACATATTTGTTTTGATTTTTAACGAACAATTTTTTTCTGTTTGGTTAAAGACTGATAAACACTCAACATAGGATTACGTAGTGGCTAATAATAAAACTTGTGAATGTATGCATTTGTTGTGCTAACAATCTCAAGTTTGCAAATAAGGGGTGAGCACTTGAGATTTTATGCAAATGCATGGGTTCACAAGTTTTATTATTAGCCACTACATAATCTTATGTTGAGTGTTTATTCGTTTTTAACCAAACAGAAAAAAAATTCGCTAAAAAGTGAAAAGTCAAAAGTTTTCCGACGGGGATTTTAACCCGCGTCGTTGCGACTGAAGTCTCATTACGCAAACGCTACACCACGGCCAGGCATTTTTCTGACTACTGTGAAAAAATAATAGATAACACCCTAAACAACCGACGCACACTTATGCGCCGTGCGAGTATAACTTATAACTTTACAGCCTGACACGTGAGTCGGTCGAGGACCTGTTTTCCACGTCTAAACGACGTAAGGTGTGCATCTGGACGTAAAGCAATGTCTTCCCAGACGTTGATATGACGTTGATATGACGTTGATATGACGTTGAATCTGTCGCTGCCCTGCTTTATTTACTTGGAATCACCCTCTCTTGTAAGTACACAGTCTGCACAGTTTTTAGATATAGATGTATCATTTCCACATTGAAAAGAGTTGGAGACAGAAAATAAGTTGTTTTCTCACGTATACGTGGATTTTGTTAAGTATATTTTGTATATTATCTGTATTTTGAATTGCCAGTGCATGAATCTATAATAATAACGGCTGGCACTGCTCAGCTGAAAGGGAGACACCTTGTTTTAGTTTTTAAGTTAAAGTTTAAAATATGATATTGTTTTTCATATTTCAAACTATTTTTAACACATTAGAATTCTTAGGTTAGACTGTCCAACAAACTATGTGTTAAAAAAGGTTAAGATTCTTGAGTTTTAAAATAATAATTCAATTCTAAATTGTAAAGTTATTGTATATTTCACAATGGTTTATAAACTGCAAAAACACAACAGTACTTAGTAAACTAAGTTTAAAAACAGGGAGATCAGCTTTAATATTTGGGACACTCCCATCATTTAGACACCTGTGATGTCATCAGTTGGAGTTGAGTTCAGGTGTGGGACCATGTGGGACCATGTGGGACCATAGGAGCACACAGATGTTACCTGCTGCAGAAAGAGAGTTTAATGTTCATGTATTGCTTTGTTTAATAAATTGATTTAATGTCTTCCCAGGTCTTCAATGTCAGAGACTTTCACTTCTTCTCACTGTGGCTGTTTAAATGAGCCACTACAGTTGTTATTTTTGTTATTGTTAGCTGCAAATATTAAATATCCAATCATCTGCTGGTAGCAAGCTAACTAGCGCTTGCAACTCTATTCAATTTCTTACTTTTTCTTATAAACTTTAAAACCAGCCATATGTTAATTAAAATACATTTACCTTTGCTAATGCAGTCAATTATTGTGAAATCCATAGAGTATAATTTCATGATTGTAGCAATAACTAATGTTCTGTGTGTATTCCTAATGTGTCATGTGTGTTTGAGTCTTACAGGTGTCAGACTGTGTTGAAGGTGTCAGACTGTGTTGAAGGTGTCAGACTGTGTTGAAGGTGTCAGACTGTGTTGAAGGTGTCAGACTGTGCTGAAGGTGTCAGACTGTGCTGAAGGTGTCAGACTGTGTTGAAGGTGTCAGACTGTGTTGAAGGTGTCAGACTGTGTTGAAGGTGTCAGACTGTGCTGAAGGTGTCAGACTGTGCTGAAGGTGTCAGACTGTGTTGAAGGTGTCAGACTGTGTTGAAGGTGTCAGACTGTGCTGAAGGTGTCAGACTGTGCTGAAGGTGTCAGACTGTGTTGAAGGTGTCAGACTGTGTTGAAGGTGTCAGACTGTGTTGAAGGTGTCAGACTGTGTTGAAGGAGTCAGACTGTGCTGAAGGTGTCAGACTGTGTTGAAGGTGTCAGACTGTGCTGAAGGTGTCAGACTGTGTTGAAGGTGTCAGACTGTGTTGAAGGTGTCAGACTGTGCTGAAGGTGTCAGACTGTGTTGAAGGTGTCAGACTGTGTTGAAGGTGTCAGACTGTGTTGAAGGTGTCAGACTGTGTTGAAGGTGTCAGACTGTGTTGTAGGTATCAGACTGTGTTGAAGGAGTCAGACTGTGAGGTGTCAGACTGTGTTGAAGGTGTCAGACTGTGTTGAAGGTGTCAGACTGTGTTGAAGGTGTCAGACTGTGTTGAAGGTGTCAGACTGTGTTGAAGGTGTCAGACTGTGTTGAAGGTGTCAGACTGTGTTGAAGGTGTCAGACTGTGTTGAAGGTGTCAGACTGTGTTGAAGGTGTCAGACTGTGTTGAAGGTGTCAGACTGTGTTGAAGGTGTTCAAAGGTAAGAATCACACTCTCACACATTGATTGTTGTTCTGTATTAATATGTTGTTTTTAGAATAAACCATTATTTGGTGTATTCTCTTTGAAAACATCTATCTTTTTCTCAGATTGTTCAGCAACTCACTCAAGATGAGGGAAAAGAGCAACAAGGGGAAAATGCCCCCTCGGAAATGCAACATGTGTAGAGTAATACAGGGTAAGTAGCTTTCAGGGCTCATTTGTCCAAGTGCAAAACAAATGCACATTTGCAATTGTTTTTTACATGGAATTACTCCAATAACCAAAGCCTTATCCCAAGTTTCTCAGACGGAGTGTCTTCCAGTGTCTCGAGCTAGTGCAGTGCCAAGGTTTGTATCACATGGTGATGGATCGAGTGGTTTGAGGCATTAATAGAAAGTTATGTGTTGTTATATCACTTTGCCACATTATGTTGAAACTAAACATGTTCCACATTTTCAGGTGCTGTGCTTGGACCTTGTGATGAGAGACTGAAGACCAAGAGAGGACACATGTTGGAACCTCAACATTCAATAAATGCATTCTTCTGCCTTTCAGATTGTGTTTTTACATCTGGGGAACCTAGAGTGTAGCTTGTGCCTGTTTTAATACTGATCCAAACATAGGCGCTACAATCATGTTTTTTTACTTTGGCATGAACTGTTCAGTACAGTAGTGTTCAGTACAGTAGTGTTCAGTACAGTAGTGTTCAGTACAGTAGTGTTCAGTACAGTAGTGTTCAGTACAGTAGTGTTCAGTACAGTAGTGTTCAGGACAGTAGTGTTCAGTACAGTAGTGTTCAGTACAGTAGTGTTCAGTACAGTAGTGTTCAGTACAGTAGTGTTCAGTACAGTAGTGTTCAGTACAGTAGTGTTCAGTACAGTAGTGTTCAGTACAGTAGTGTTCAGTACAGTAGTGTTCAGTACAGTAGTGTTCAGGACAGTAGTGTTCAGTACAGTAGTGTTCAGTACAGTAGTGTTCAGTACAGTAGTGTTCAGTACAGTAGTGTTCAGGACAGTAGTGTTCAGTACAGTAGTGTTCAGTACAGTAGTGTTCAGTACAGTAGTGTTCAGTACAGTAGTGTTCAGTACAGTAGTGTTCAGTACAGTAGTGTTCAGTACAGTAGTGTTCAGTACACTGTGCCCTGTGTGCTTTAACTTGTACTTTGATGTAGAGAAACATGATTTTTAATGCAGCTCCATTTGCAATAATGACTGATATCCTTCTACTACAGTTGTTCTAATGATTTTTGAATGCTGTGTTTATCGTTTATTGCCCAGAGTCAGAACTAAACATGATAAAGCTGCATTTCAGATTCACAAGGCTAAAATCTGGAACGGTCTTCCTGGAAATATGAGACAGGCTTCTTCTTTGACAATGTTAAAATCCAGGTTTAAAACACTTCTGTTTCTGCTTCAACTGAGAGATTTAATTAGTATCCTTTTAATTTACTGTCAATATTTATAATTGTAATGCCTTGTTTGATTGTTTCTATCTTTTGTTCAGTGCTTTGAGTTTCCTTTTGTTTTGACTGTGCTATACAAATAAACTTGCCTTGCCTATTGCAAAAAGTATGTCTCGACCAGTGAGTGATTCTGCAGAGGTTAAGTATGTCAATAGGACTGTAAATGGACGTCATATAAACGTCAATATTTTGGTCATATGAGACGTTGATAGGACGTCGGACCCGACCGGTTCTGTACCACATTGCAACCTTGAATGAACGTCCAGATGACGTTGAAATGACATAGTTTTGACATCTGCTTGCTTAGTGGGAACAACGGAAAACGAACGTCATATAAACGTCAATATTTTGGTCATATGAGACGTTGATAGGACGTCGGACCCGACCGGTTCTGTACCACATTCAAACCTTGAATTGACGTGCCATCAACGTAACATTTGGAGGTTGAGGTGACGTCGAGAAAACTTTCATTCTGCACCCACCAGTGACCTATATTCTACGTCGGACAACGACGTTCAAATTACCTTGATTCAACGTCGGCTTGCTTAGTGGGTTGTGTTGTGTAGTGTTGTGTTGTGTGGTGTAGTGTTGTGTTTTTGCAGAAAGAGAAAGTGTGTCACTCAAAGAGAAAGTGTGTTACTGAAAGAGAAAGTGTGTTACAGAAAGAGAAAGTGTGTTACTGAAAGAGAAAGTGTGTTACAGAAAGAGAAAGTGTGTTACAGAAAGAGAAAGTGTGTTACTGAAAGAGAAAGTGTGTTACTCAAAGAGAAAATGTGTTACAGAAATAGAAAGTGTGTTACTGAAAGAGAAAGTGTGTTACTGAAAGAGAAAGTGTGTTACAGAAAGAGAAAGTGTGTTACTGAAAGAGAAAGTTGTGTTGTGTTGTGTTTTGTAGTGTTGTGTAATGTTGTGTTGTGTTTTGTAGTGTTGTGTAGTGTTGTGTTGTGTGGTGTAGTGTTGTGTTTTTGCAGAAAGAGAAAGTGTGTTACTCAAAGAGAAAGTGTGTTACTGAAAGTGTGTTACTGAGAGAGAAAGCGTGTTACTGAAAGAGAAAGTGTGTTACTGAAAGAGAAGGTGTGTTACTGAGAGAGAAAGTGTGTTACTGAAAAAGAAAGTGTGTCACAGAAAGAGAAAGTGTGTTACTGAAAGAGAAAGTGTGTCACAGAAAGAGAAAGTGTGTTACTGAAAGAGAAAGTGTGTTACAGAAAGAGAAAGTGTGTTACTGAAAGAGAAAGTGTGTTACTGAAAGAGAAAGTGTGTTACTGAAAGAGAAAGTGTGTTACAGAAAGAGAAAGTGTGTTACAGAAGAGAATGTGTGTTACTGAGAGAGAAAGTGTGTTACAGAAAGAGAAAGTGTGTTACTGAGAGAGAAATTGTGTTACAGAAAGTGTGTTACTGAAAGAGAAAGTATGTTACTGAAATAGAAAGTGTGTTACAGAAAGTGTGTTACTGAAAGAGAAAGTGTGTTGCAGAAAGAAAAAGTGTGTTACTGAAAGAGAATGTGTATTACAGAAAGAGAAAGTGTGTTACTGAAAGAGAAAGTGTGTTACTGAAAGAGAAAGTGTGTTACAGAAAGATAAAGTGTTTAACTCAAAGAGAAAGTGTGTTACAGAAAGAGAAAGTGTGTTACTGAAAGAGAAAGTGTGTTACTGAAAGAGAAAGTGTGTTACAGAAAGAGAAAGTGTGTTACAGAAAGAGAAATTGTGTTACTCAAAGAGAAAGTGTATTACAGAAAGAGAAAGTGTGTTACTGAAAGAGAAAGTGTGTTGCAGAAAGAAAAAGTGTGTTACTGAAAGAGAATGTGTGTTACAGAAAGAGAAATTGTGTTACTCAAAGAGAAAGTGTATTACAGAAAGAGAAAGTGTGTTACTGAAAGAGAAAGTGTGTTACTCAAAGAGAAAATGTGTTACAGAAATAGAAAGTGTGTTACTGAAAGAGAAAGTGTGTTACTGAAAGAGAAAGTGTGTTACAGAAAGAGAAAGTGTGTTACAGAAAGAGAGTGTGTTACTGAAAGAGAAAGTTGTGTTGTGTTGTGTTTTGTAGTGTTGTGTAATGTTGTGTTGTGTTTTGTAGTGTTGTGTAGTGTTGTGTTGTGTGGTGTAGTGTTGTGTTTTTGCAGATAGAGAAAGTGTGTTACTCAAAGAGAAAGTGTGTTACAGAAAGTGTGTTACTGAGAGAGAAAGCGTGTTACTGAAAGAGAAAGTGTGTTACTGAAAGAGAAGGTGTGTTACTGAGAGAGAAAGTGTGTTACTGAAAGAGAAAGTGTGTTACTGAGAGAGAAAGTGTGTTACTGAAAAAGAAAGTGTGTCACAGAAAGAGAAAGTGTGTTACTGAAAGAGAAAGTGTGTTACTCAAAGAGAAAATGTGTTACAGAAATAGAAAGTGTGTTACTGAAAGAGAAAGTTGTGTTACTGAAAGAGAAAGTGTGTTACAGAAAGAGAAAGTGTGTTACAGAAAGAGAGTGTGTTACTGAAAGAGAAAGTTGTGTTGTGTTGTGTTTTGTAGTGTTGTGTAATGTTGTGTTGTGTTTTGTAGTGTTGTGTAGTGTTGTGTTGTGTGGTGTAGTGTTGTGTTTTTGCAGAAAGAGAAAGTGTGTTACTCAAAGAGAAAGTGTGTTACAGAAAGTGTGTTACTGAGAGAGAAAGTGTGTTACTCAAAGAGAAAATGTGTTACAGAAATAGAAAGTGTGTTACTGAAAGAGAAAGTGTGTTACTCAAAGAGAAAATGTGTTACAGAAATAGAAAGTGTGTTACTGAAAGAGAAAGTGTGTTACAGAAAGAGAAAGTGTGTTACAGAAAGAGAGTGTGTTACTGAAAGAGAAAGTTGTGTTGTGTTGTGTTTTGTAGTGTTGTGTAGTGTTGTGTTGTGTGGTGTAGTGTTGTGTTTTTGCAGAAAGAGAAAGTGTGTTACAGAGAGAGAAAGCGTGTTACTGAAAGAGAAAGTGTGTTACTGAAAGAGAAAGTGTGTTACTGAAAGAGAAGGTGTGTTACTGAGAGAGAAAGTGTGTTACTGAAAAAGAAAGTGTGTCACAGAAAGAGAAAGTGTGTTACTGAAAGAGAAAGTGTGTTACAGAAAGAGAAAGTGTGTTACTGAAAGAGAAAGTGTGTTACTGAAAGAGAAAGTGTGTTACTGAGAGAGAAAGCGTGTTACTGAAAGAGAAAGTGTGTTACTGAAAGAGAAGGTGTGTTACTGAGAGAGAAAGTGTGTTACTGAAAAAGAAAGTGTGTCACAGAAAGAGAAAGTGTGTTACTGAAAGAGAAAGTGTGTTACAGAAAGAGAAAGTGTGTTACAGAAGAGAATGTGTGTTACTGAGAGAGAAAGTGTGTTACAGAAAGAGAAAGTGTGTTACTGAGAGAGAAAGTATGTTACTGAAATAGAAAGTGTGTTAGAGAAAGAGAAAGTGTGTTACTGAAAGACAAAGTGTGTTGCAGAAAGAAAAAGTGTGTTACTGAAAGAGAATGTGTATTACAGAAAGAGAAAGTGTGTTACTGAAAGAGAAAGTGTGTTACTGAAAGAGAAAGTGTGTTACAGAAAGATAAAGTGTGTAACTCAAAGAGAAAGTGTGTTACAGAAAGAGAAAGTGTGTTACTGAAAGAGAAAGTGTGTTACAGAAAGAGAAAGTGTGTTACTGAAAGAGAAAGTGTGTTACAGAAAGAGAAATTGTGTTACTCAAAGAGAAATTGTGTTACTCAAAGAGAAAGTGTATTACAGAAAGAGAAAGTGTGTTACTGAAAGAGAAAGTGTGTTACTCAAAGAGAAAATGTGTTACAGAAATAGAAAGTGTGTTACTGAAAGAGAAAGTGTGTTACTGAAAGAGAAAGTGTGTTACAGAAAGAGAGTGTGTTACTGAAAGAGAAAGTTGTGTTGTGTTGTGTTTTTTAGTGTTGTGTAATGTTGTGTTGTGTTTTGTAGTGTTGTGTTGTGTGGTGTATTGTTGTGTTTTTGCAGAAAGAGAAAGTGTGTTACTCAAAGAGAAAGTGTGTTACAGAAAGTGTGTTACTGAGAGAGAAAGCGTGTTACTGAAAGAGAAAGTGTGTTACTGAAAGAGAAGGTGTGTTACTGAGAGAGAAAGTGTGTTACTGAAAGAGAAAGTGTGTTACTGAGAGAGAAAGTGTGTTACTGAAAAAGAAAGTGTGTCACAGAAAGAGAAAGTGTGTTACTGAAAGAGAAAGTGTGTTACTGAAAGAGAAAGTGTGTTACAGAAAGAGAAAGTGTGTTACTGAAAGAGAAAGTGTGTTACTGAAAGAGAAAGTGTGTTACTGAAAGAGAAAGTGTGTTACAGAAAGAGAAAGTGTGTTACAGAAGAGAATGTGTGTTACTGAGAGAGAAAGTGTGTTACAGAAAGAGAAAGTGTGTTACTGAGAGAGAAATTGTCTTACAGAAAGTGTGTTACTGAAAGAGAAAGTATGTTACTGAAATAGAAAGTGTGTTAGAGAAAGAGAAAGTGTGTTACTGAAAGACAAAGTGTGTTGCAGAAAGAAAAAGTGTGTTACTGAAAGAGAATGTGTATTACAGAAAGAGAAAGTGTGTTACTGAAAGAGAAAGTGTGTTACTGAAAGAGAAAGTGTGTTACAGAAAGATAAAGTGTGTAACTCAAAGAGAAAGTGTGTTACAGAAAGAGAAAGTGTGTTACTGAAAGAGAAAGTGTGTTACAGAAAGAGAAAGTGTGTTACTGAAAGAGAAAGTGTGTTACAGAAAGAGAAATTGTGTTACTCAAAGAGAAATTGTGTTACTCAAAGAGAAAGTGTATTACAGAAAGAGAAAGTGTGTTACTGAAAGAGAAAGTGTGTTACTCAAAGAGAAAATGTGTTACAGAAATAGAAAGTGTGTTACTGAAAGAGAAAGTGTGTTACTGAAAGAGAAAGTGTGTTACAGAAAGAGAGTGTGTTACTGAAAGAGAAAGTTGTGTTGTGTTGTGTTTTGTAGTGTTGTGTAATGTTGTGTTGTGTTTTGTAGTGTTGTGTTGTGTGGTGTATTGTTGTGTTTTTGCAGAAAGAGAAAGTGTGTTACTCAAAGAGAAAGTGTGTTACAGAAAGTGTGTTACTGAGAGAGAAAGCGTGTTACTGAAAGAGAAAGTGTGTTACTGAAAGAGAAGGTGTGTTACTGAGAGAGAAAGTGTGTTACTGAAAGAGAAAGTGTGTTACTGAGAGAGAAAGTGTGTTACAGAAAGAGAAAGTGTGTTACTGAGAGAGAAATTGTCTTACAGAAAGTGTGTTACTGAAAGAGAAAGTATGTTACTGAAATAGAAAGTGTGTTAGAGAAAGAGAAAGTGTGTTACTGAAAGACAAAGTGTGTTGCAGAAAGAAAAAGTGTGTTACTGAAAGAGAATGTGTATTACAGAAAGAGAAAGTGTGTTACTGAAAGAGAAAGTGTGTTACTGAAAGAGAAAGTGTGTTACAGAAAGATAAAGTGTGTAACTCAAAGAGAAAGTGTGTTACAGAAAGAGAAAGTGTGTTACTGAAAGAGAAAGTGTGTTACAGAAAGAGAAAGTGTGTTACTGAAAGAGAAAGTGTGTTACAGAAAGAGAAATTGTGTTACTCAAAGAGAAATTGTGTTACTCAAAGAGAAAGTGTATTACAGAAAGAGAAAGTGTGTTACTGAAAGAGAAAGTGTGTTACTCAAAGAGAAAATGTGTTACAGAAATAGAAAGTGTGTTACTGAAAGAGAAAGTGTGTTACTGAAAGAGAAAGTGTGTTACAGAAAGAGAGTGTGTTACTGAAAGAGAAAGTTGTGTTGTGTTGTGTTTTGTAGTGTTGTGTAATGTTGTGTTGTGTTTTGTAGTGTTGTGTTGTGTGGTGTATTGTTGTGTTTTTGCAGAAAGAGAAAGTGTGTTACTCAAAGAGAAAGTGTGTTACAGAAAGTGTGTTACTGAGAGAGAAAGCGTGTTACTGAAAGAGAAAGTGTGTTACTGAAAGAGAAGGTGTGTTACTGAGAGAGAAAGTGTGTTACTGAAAGAGAAAGTGTGTTACTGAGAGAGAAAGTGTGTTACTGAAAAAGAAAGTGTGTCACAGAAAGAGAAAGTGTGTTACTGAAAGAGAAAGTGTGTTACTGAAAGAGAAAGTGTGTTACAGAAAGAGAAAGTGTGTTACTGAAAGAGAAAGTGTGTTACTGAAAGAGAAAGTGTGTTACTGAAAGAGAAAGTGTGTTACAGAAAGAGAAAGTGTGTTACAGAAGAGAATGTGTGTTACTGAGAGAGAAAGTGTGTTACAGAAAGAGAAAGTGTGTTACTGAGAGATAAATTGTCTTACAGAAAGTGTGTTACTGAAATAGAAAGTGTGTTAGAGAAAGAGAAAGTGTGTTACTGAAAGACAAAGTGTGTTGCAGAAAGAAAAAGTGTGTTACTGAAAGAGAATGTGTATTACAGAAAGAGAAAGTGTGTTACTGAAAGAGAAAGTGTGTTACTGAAAGAGAAAGTGTGTTACAGAAAGATAAAGTGTGTAACTCAAAGAGAAAGTGTGTTACAGAAAGAGAAAGTGTGTTACTGAAAGAGAAAGTGTGTTACAGAAAGAGAAAGTGTGTTACTGAAAGAGAAAGTGTGTTACAGAAAGAGAAATTGTGTTACTCAAAGAGAAATTGTGTTACTCAAAGAGAAAGTGTATTACAGAAAGAGAAAGTGTGTTACTGAAAGAGAAAGTGTGTTACTCAAAGAGAAAATGTGTTACAGAAATAGAAAGTGTGTTACTGAAAGAGAAAGTGTGTTACTGAAAGAGAAAGTGTGTTACAGAAAGAGAGTGTGTTACTGAAAGAGAAAGTTGTGTTGTGTTGTGTTTTGTAGTGTTGTGTAATGTTGTGTTGTGTTTTGTAGTGTTGTGTTGTGTGGTGTATTGTTGTGTTTTTGCAGAAAGAGAAAGTGTGTTACTCAAAGAGAAAGTGTGTTACAGAAAGTGTGTTACTGAGAGAGAAAGCGTGTTACTGAAAGAGAAAGTGTGTTACTGAAAGAGAAGGTGTGTTACTGAGAGAGAAAGTGTGTTACTGAAAGAGAAAATGTGTTACTGAGAGAGAAAGTGTGTTACTGAAAAAGAAAGTGTGTCACAGAAAGAGAAAGTGTGTTACTGAAAGAGAAAGTGTGTTACTCAAAGAGAAAATGTGTTACAGATATAGAAAGTGTGTTACTGAAAGAGAAAGTGTGTTACTGAAAGAGAAAGTGTGTTACAGAAAGAGAAAGTGTGTTACAGAAAGAGAGTGTGTTACTGAAAGAGAAAGTTGTGTTGTGTTGTGTTTTGTAGTGTTGTGTAATGTTGTGTTGTGTTTTGTAGTGTTGTGTAGTGTTGTGTTGTGTGGTGTAGTGTTGTGTTTTTGCAGAAAGAGAAAGTGTGTTACTCAAAGAGAAAGTGTGTTACAGAAAGTGTGTTACTGAGAGAGAAAGCGTGTTACTGAAAGAGAAAGTGTGTTACTGAAAGAGAAAGTGTGTTACTGAGGGAGAAAGTGTGTTACTGAAAAAGAAAGTGTGTCACAGAAAGAGAAAGTGTGTTACTGAAAGAGAAAGTGTGTTACAGAAAGAGAAAGTGTGTTACTGAAAGAGAAAGTGTGTTACTGAAAGAGAAAGTGTGTTACAGAAAGAGAAAGTGTGTTACAGAAAGAGAGTGTGTTACTGAAAGAGAAAGTTGTGTTGTGTTGTGTTTGTTGTGTAGTGTTGTGTTGTGTAGTGTTGTGTTGTGTGGTGTAGTGTTGTGTTTTTGCAGAAAGAGAAAGTGTGTCACTCAAAGAGAAAGTGTGTTACAGAAAGTTTATTACTGAGAGAGAAAGCGTGTTACTGAAAGAGAAAGTGTGTTACTGAGAGAGAAAGTGTGTTACTGAAAGAGAAAGTGTGTTACAGAAAGAGAAAGTGTGTTACTGAGAGAGAAAGTGTGTTACTGAAAAAGAAAGTGTGTTACTGAAAGAGAATGTGTGTTACAGAAAGTGTGTTACTGGAAGAGAATATGTGTTACAGAAAGTGTGTTACTGAAAGAGAAAGTGTGTTACTGAGAAAGAAAGTGTGTTACTGAAAGATAATGTGTGTTACAGAAAGTGTGTTACAGAAAGAGAAAGTGTGTTACTGAAAGAGAAAGTGTGTTACAGAAAGAGAAAGTGTGTTACAGAAAGTATGTTGCTGAAAGAGAAAGTGTGTTACTGAAAGAGAAAGTGTGTTACAGAAAGAGAATGTGTGTTACTGAAAGAGAAAGTGTGTTACTGAGAGAGAAAGTGTGTTACTGAGAGATAAAGTGTGTTACAGAAAGAGAAAGTGTGTTACAGAAAGAGAATGTGTGTTACTGAAAGAGAAAGTGTGTTACTGATAGAGAAAGTGTTACTGAGAGATAAAGTGCGTTACAGAAAGAGAAAGTGTGTTACTGAAAGAGAAAGTTGTGTTGTGTTGTGTAGTGTTGTGTTGTGTGGTGTAGTGTTGTGTTGTGTAGTGTTGTGTTGTGTGGTGTAGTGTTGTGTTTTTGCAGAAAGAGAAAGTGTGTTACTCAAAGAGAAAGTGTGTTACAGAAAGTGTGTTACTGAAAGAGAAAGCGTGTTACTGAAAGAGAAAGTGTGTTACTGAAAGAGAAAGTGTGTTACTGAAAGAGAAAGTGTTACTGAAAGAGAAAGTGTGTTACAGAAAGATAAAGTGTGTAACTCAAAGAGAAAGTGTGTTACAGAAAGAGAAAGTGTGTTATTGAAAGAGAAAGTGTGTTACAGAAAGAGAAAGTGTGTTACTGAAAGAGAAAGTGTGTTACAGAAAGAGAAATTGTGTTACTCAAAGAGAAAGTGTATTACAGAAAGAGAAAGTGTGTTACTCAAAGAGAAAATGTGTTACAGAAATAGAAAGTGTGTTACTGAAAGAGAAAGTGTGTTACTGAAAGAGAAAGTGTGTTACTGAAAGAGAAAGTGTGTTACTGAAAGAGAAAGTGTGTTACAGAAAGAGAAAGTGTGTTACAGAAAGAGAGTGTGTTACTGAAAGAGAAAGTTGTGTTGTGTTGTGTTTTGTAGTGTTGTGTAATGTTGCGTTGTGTTTTGTAGTGTTGTGTAGTGTTGTTTTGTGTAGTGTTGTGTTGTGTGGTGTAGTGTTGTGTTTTTACAGAAAGAGAAAGTGTGTCACTCAAAGAGAAAGTGTGTTACAGAAAGTTTATTACTGAGAGAGAAAGCGTGGAACTGAAAGAGAAAGTGTGTTACTGAGAGAGAAAGTGTGTTACTGAAAGAGAAAGTGTGTTACAGAAAGAGAAAGTGTGTTACTGAGAGAGAAAGTGTGTTACTGAAAAAGAAAGTGTGTTACTGAAAGAGAATGTGTGTTACAGAAAGTGTGTTACTGAAAGAGAAAGTGTGTTACTGAGAAAGAAAGTGTGTTACTGAAAGATAATGTGTGTTACAGAAAGTGTGTTACAGAAAGAGAAAGTGTGTTACAGAAAGTATGTTGCTGAAAGAGAAAGTGTGTTACAGAAAGAGAAAGTGTGTTACAGAAAGTATGTTGCTGAAAGAGAATGTGTGTTACTGAAAGAGAAAGTGTGTTACTGAGAAAGAAAGTGTGTTACTGAAAGATAATGTGTGTTACAGAAAGTGTGTTACAGAAAGAGAAAGTGTGTTACAGAAAGTATGTTGCTGAAAGAGAAAGTGTGTTACAGAAAGAGAAAGTGTGTTACAGAAAGTATGTTGCTGAAAGAGAATGTGTGTTACTGAAAGAGAAAGTGTGTTACTGAGAGATAAAGTGTGTTACAGAAAGAGAAAGTGTGTTACTGAAAGAGAAAGTTGTGTTGTGTTTTGTAGTGTTGTGTAGTGTTGTGTTGTGTAGTGTTGTGTTGTGTGGTGTAGTGTTGTGTTTTTGCAGAAGAGAAAGTGTGTTACTCAAAGAGAAAGTGTGTTACAGAAAGTGTGTTACTGAAAGAGAAAGCGTGTTACTGAAAGAGAAAGTGTGTTACAGAAAGAGAAAGTGTGTTACTGAAAGAGAAAGTGTGTTGCAGAAAGAAAATTTGTGTTACTGAAAGAGAAAGTGTGTTACAGAAAGAGAAAGTGTGTTACTGAAAGAGAAAGTGTGTTACAGAAAGAGAAAGTGTGTTACTGAAAGAGAAAGTGTGTTACAGAAAGAGAAATTGTGTTACTCAAAGAGAAAGTGTATTACAGAAAGAGAAAGTGTGTTACTCAAAGAGAAAATGTGTTACAGAAATAGAAAGTGTGTTACTGAAAGAGAAAGTGTGTTACTGAAAGAGAAAGTGTGTTACTGAAAGAGAAAGTGTGTTACTGAAAGAGAAAGTGTGTTACAGAAAGAGAAAGTGTGTTACAGAAAGAGAGTGTGTTACTGAAAGAGAAAGTTGTGTTGTGTTGTGTTTTGTAGTGTTGTGTAATGTTGCGTTGTGTTTTGTAGTGTTGTTTTGTGTAGTGTTGTGTTGTGTGGTGTAGTGTTGTGTTTTTGCAGAAAGAGAAAGTGTGTCACTCAAAGAGAAAGTGTGTTACAGAAAGTTTATTACTGAGAGAGAAAGCGTGTTACTGAAAGAGAAAGTGTGTTACTGAGAGAGAAAGTGTGTTACTGAGAGAGAAAGTGTGTTACTGAAAAAGAAAGTGTGTTACTGAAAGATAATGTGTGTTACAGAAAGTGTGTTACAGAAAGAGAAAGTGTGTTACTGAAAGAGAAAGTGTGTTACAGAAAGAGAAAGTGTGTTACAGAAAGTATGTTGCTGAAAGAGAAAGTGTGTTACTGAAAGAGAAAGTGTGTTACAGAAAGAGAATGTGTGTTACTGAAAGAGAAAGCGTGTTACTGAGAGATAAAGTGTGTTACAGAAAGAGAAAGTGTGTTACTGAAAGAGAAAGTTGTGTTGTGTTTTGTAGTGTTGTGTAGTGTTGTGTTGTGTAGTGTTGTGTTGTGTGGTGTAGTGTTGTGTAGTGTTGTGTTGTGTAGTGTTGTGTTGTGTGGTGTAGTGTTGTGTTTTTGCAGAAAGAGAAAGTGTGTTACTCAAAGAGAAAGTGTGTTACAGAAAGTGTGTTACTGAAAGAGAAAGCGTGTTACTGAAAGAGAAAGTGTGTTACTGAAAGAGAAAGTGTGTTACTGAGAGAGAGAGTGTGTTACAGAAAGAGAAAGTGTGTTACTGAAAGAGAAAGTGTGTTACAGAAAGAGAAATTGTGTTACTGAAAGAGAAAGTGTGTTACAGAAAGAGAAAGTGTGTTACTGAAAGAGAAAGTGTGTTACTGAAAGAGAAAGTGTGTTACAGAAAGATAAAGTGTGTAACTCAAAGAGAAAGTGTGTCACAGAAAGAGAAAGTGTGTTACTGAAAGAGAAAGTGTGTTACAGAAAGAGAAAGTGTGTTACTGAAAGAGAAAGTGTGTTACAGAAAGAGAAATTGTGTTACTCAAAGAGAAAGTGTATTACAGAAAGAGAAAGTGTGTTACTCAAAGAGAAAATGTGTTACAGAAATAGAAAGTGTGTTACTGAAAGAGAAAGTGTGTTACTGAAAGAGAAAGTGTGTTACTGAAAGACAAAGTGTGTTACTGAAAGAGAAAGTGTGTTACAGAAAGAGAGTGTGTTACTGAAAGAGAAAGTTGTGTTGTGTTGTGTTTTGTAGTGTTGTGTAATGTTGCGTTGTGTTTTGTAGTGTTGTTTTGTGTAGTGTTGTGTTGTGTGGTGTAGTGTTGTGTTTTTGCAGAAAGAGAAAGTGTGTCACTCAAAGAGAAAGTGTGTTACAGAAAGTTTATTACTGAGAGAGAAAGCGTGTTACTGAAAGAGAAAGTGTGTTACTGAGAGAGAAAGTGTGTTACTGAAAGTGAAAGTGTGTTACAGAAAGAGAAAGTGTGTTACTGAGAGAGAAAGTGTGTTACTGAAAAAGAAAGTGTGTTACTGAAAGAGAATGTGTGTTACAGAAAGTGTGTTACTGAAAGAGAAAGTGTGTTACTGAGAAAGAAAGTGTGTTACTGAAAGATAATGTGTGTTACAGAAAGTATGTTGCTGAAAGAGAAAGTGTGTTACTGAAAGAGAAAGTGTGTTACAGAAAGAGAATGTGTGTTACTAAAAGAGAAAGTGTGTTACTGAGAGAGAAAGTGTGTTACTGAGAGATAAAGTGTGTTACAGAAAGAGAAAGTGTGTTACTGAAAGAGAAAGTTGTATTGTGTTTTGTAGTGTTGTGTAGTGTTGTGTTGTGTAGTGTTGTGTTGTGTGGTGTAGTGTTGTGTTTTTGCAGAAAGAGAAAGTGTGTCACTCAAAGAGAAAGTGTGTTACAGAAAGTGTGTTACTGAGAGAGAAAGCGTGTTACTGAAAGAGAAAGTTGTGTTGTGTTTTGTAGTGTTGTGTAATGTTGCATTGTGTTTTGTAGTGTTGTGTTGTTTAGTGTTGTGTTGTGTGGTGTAGTGTTATGTGGTGTAGTGAGAGAGAAAGCGTGTTACTGAAAGAGAAAGTGTGTTACTGAGAGAGAAAGTGTGTTACAGAAAGAGAAAGTGTGTTACTGAGAGAGAAAGTGTGTTACTGAAAAAGAAAGTGTGTTACTGAAAGAGAATGTGTGTTACAGAAAGTGTGTTACTGGAAGAGAATATGTGTTACAGAAAGTGTGTTACTGAAAGAGAAAGTGTGTTACTGAGAAAGAAAGTGTGTTACTGAAAGATAATGTGTGTTACAGAAAGTGTGTTACAGAAAGTGTGTTACTGAAAGATAATCAGTGTTACAGAAAGTGTGTTACAGAAAGAGAAAGTGTGTTACAGAAAGAGAGTGTGTTACTGAAAGAGAAAGTGTGTTACAGAAAGAGAAATTGTGTTACTCAAAGAGAAAGTGTGTTACAGAAAGAGAAAGTGTGTTACTGAAAGAGAAAGTGTGTTACTCAAAGAGAAAATGTCTTACAGAAATAGAAAGTGTGTTACTGAAAGAGAAAATGTGTTACTGAAAGAGAAAGTGTGTTACTGAAAGAGAAAGTGTGTTACAGAAAGAGAAAGTGTGTTACTGAAAGAGAAAGTGTGTTACAGAAAGAGAAAGTGTTACTGAAAGAGAAAGTTGTGTTGTGTTGTGTTTTGTAGTGTTGTGGAATGTAGTGTTGTGTTTTTGCAGAAAGAGAAAGTGTGTTACTCAAAGAGAAAGTGTGTTACAGAAAGTGTGTTACTGAGAGAGAAAGCGTGTTACTGAAAGAGAAAGTGTGTTACAGAAAGAGAAAGTGTGTTACTGAGAGAGAAAGTGTGTTACTGAAAGAGAAAGTGTGTTACTGAAAGAGAAGTGTGTTACAGAGAGAGAAAGTGTGTTACTGAAAGAGAAAGTGTGTTACTGAAAGAGAAAGTGTGTTACAGAAAGAGAAAGTGTGTTACAGAAAGAGAAAGTGTGTTGTACAGAGAGAGAAAGTGTGTTACTGAAAGAGAAAGTGTGTTACAGAGAGAGAAAGTGTGTTAAAAGAAAGTGTGTCACAGAAAGAGAAAGTGTGTTACTGAGAGAGAAAGTGTGTTACTGAAAGAGAAAGTGTGTTACAGAAAGAGAAAGTGTGTTACTGAAAGAGAAAGTGTGTTACAGAAAGAGAAAGTGTGTGTGTGTTACTGAAAAGAGAAAGTGTGTTACAGAAAGAGAAAGTGTGTTACAGAAAGTGTGTTACTGAAAGAGAAAGTGTGTTACAGAAAGAGAAAGTGTGTTACAGAAAGTGTGTTTACTGAAAGAGAAAGTGTGTTACAGAAAGAGAAAGTGTGTTACAGAAAGTGTGTTACTGGAAGAGAAAGTTTGTGTGTGTCACTCAAAGAGAAAGTGTGTTACAGAAAGTTTATTACTGAGAGAGAAAGCGTGTTACTGAAAGAGAAAGTGTGTTACTGAGAGAGAAAGTGTGTTACTGAGAGAGAAAGTGTGTTACTGAAAGAGAAAGTGTGTTACTGAGAGAGAAAGTGTGTTACTGAAAAGAAAGTGTGTTACTGAAAGAGAATGTGTGTTACAGAAAGTGTGTTACTGAAGAGAAATGTGTTACAGAAAGTGTGTTACTGAAAGAGAAAGTGTGTTACTGAAAGAGAAAGTGTGTTACAGAAAGAAATGTGTGTTACTGAAAGAGAAAGTGTGTTACTGAAAGAGAAAGTGTGTTACAGAAAGAGAAAGTTACAGAAAGAGAAGTGTGTTACTGAAAGAGAAAGTTGTGTTGTGTTGTGTTGTAGTGTTGTGTAGTGTAGTGTTGTGTTGTGTAGTGTTGTGTTGTGTGGTGTAGTGTTGTGTTTTTGCAGAAAGAGAAAGTGTGTTACTCAAAGAGAAAGTGTGTTACAGAAAGTGTGTTACTGAGAGAGAAAGTGTGTTACTGAAAGAGAAAGTGTGTTACTGAAAGAGAAAGTGTGTTACTGAAAGAGAAAGTGTGTTACTGAAAGAGAAAGTGTGTTACTGAAAGAGAAAGTGTGTTGTGTAGTGTAGTGTTGTGTAGTGTGTGTTGTGAGTGTGTTGAGTGAGTGTGTTTTGCAGAAGAGAAAGTGTGTTACTGAAAGAGAAAGTGTGTTACTGAAAGAGAAAGTGTGTTACTGAAAGAGAAAGTGTGTTACTGAAAGAGAAAGTGTGTTACTGAAAGAGAAAGTGTTACTGAAAGAGAAAGTGTGTTACAGAAAGATAAAGTGTGTAACTCAAAGAGAAAGTGTGTTACAGAAAGAGAAAGTGTGTTACTGAAAGAGAAAGTGTGTTACAGAAAGAGAAAGTGTGTTACTGAAAGAGAAAGTGTGTTACAGAAAGAGAAATTGTGTTACTCAAAGAGAAAGTGTATTACAGAAAGAGAAAGTGTGTTACTCAAAGAGAAAATGTGTTACAGAAATAGAAAGTGTGTTACTGAAAGAGAAAGTGTGTTACTGAAAGAGAAAGTGTGTTACTGAAAGAGAAAGTGTGTTACAGAAAGAGAAAGTGTGTTACTGAAAGAGAGTGTGTTACTGAAAGAGAAAGTTGTGTTGTGTTGTGTTTTGTAGTGTTGTGTAATGTTGCGTTGTGTTTTGTAGTGTTGTGTTTGTGTAGTGTTGTGTTGTGTGGTGTAGTGTTGTGTTTTTGCAGAAAGAGAAAGTGTGTCACTCAAAGAGAAAGTGTGTTACAGAAAGTTTATTACTGAGAGAGAAAGCGTGTAACTGAAAGAGAAAGTGTGTTACTGAGAGAGAAAGTGTGTTACTGAAAGAGAAAGTGTGTTACAGAAAGAGAAAGTGTGTTACTGAGAGAGAAAGTGTGTTACTGAAAAAGAAAGTGTGTTACTGAAAGATAATGTGTGTTACAGAAAGTGTGTTACTGAAAGAGAAAGTGTGTTACTGAAAGAGAAAGTGTGTTACTGACAGATTAAATGGTGTGTTACAGAAAGTGTGTTACTGAAAGAGAAAGTGTGTTACTGAAAGAGAAAGTGTGTTTACTGACTGAAAAGAGAAAGTGTGTTGTGTGTTACAGAAAGTGTGTTACTGAAAGAGAAAGTGTGTTACTGAAAAGAAAGTGTGTTACTGAAAGAGAAAGTGTGTTACAGAAAGTGTGTTACAGAAAGAGAAAGTGTGTTACTGAAAGAGAAAGTGTGTTACAGAAAGAGAAAGTGTGTTACAGAAAGTTGTTCTGAAAGAGAAAGTGTGTTACTGAAAGAGAAAGTGTGTTACAGAAAGAGAAAGTGTGTTACTGAAAGAGAAAGTGTGTTACTGAAAGAGAAAGTGTGTTACTGAAAGAGAAAGTGTGTTACTGAAAGAGAAAGTGTGTTACTGAAAGAGAAAGTGTGTTACTGAAAGAGAAAGTGTGTTACTGAAAGAGAAAGTGTGTTACTGAAAGAGAAAGTTGTGTTGTGTAGTGTTGTGTTGTGTTGTGTAGTGTTGTGTTGTGTAGTGTTGTGTTGTGTGGTGTAGTGTTGTGTTTTTGCAGAAAGAGAAAGTGTGTTACTCAAAGAGAAAGTGTGTTACAGAAAGTGTGTTACTGAAAGAGAAAGCGTGTTACTGAAAGAGAAAGTGTGTTACTGAAAGAGAAAGTGTGTTACTGAAAGAGAAAGTGTGTTGCAGAAAGAGAAAGTGTGTTACTGAAAGAGAAAGTGTGTTACAGAAAGAGAAAGTGTGTTACTGAAAGAGAAAGTGTGTTACAGAAAGAGAAAGTGTGTTACTGAAAGAGAAAGTGTGTTACAGAAAGAGAAATTGTGTTACTCAAAGAGAAAGTGTATTACAGAAAGAGAAAGTGTGTTACTCAAAGAGAAAATGTGTTACAGAAATAGAAAGTGTGTTACTGAAAGAGAAAGTGTGTTACTGAAAGAGAAAGTGTGTTACTGAAAGAGAAAGTGTGTTACTGAAAGAGAAAGTGTGTTACAGAAAGAGAAAGTGTGTTACAGAAAGAGAGTGTGTTACTGAAAGAGAAAGTTGTGTTGTGTTGTGTTTTGTAGTGTTGTGTAATGTTGCGTTGTGTTTTGTAGTGTTGTGTTTGTGTAGTGTTGTGTTGTGTGGTGTAGTGTTGTGTTTTTGCAGAAAGAGAAAGTGTGTCACTCAAAGAGAAAGTGTGTTACAGAAAGTTTATTACTGAGAGAGAAAGCGTGTTACTGAAAGAGAAAGTGTGTTACTGAGAGAGAAAGTGTGTTACTGAAAGAGAAAGTGTGTTACAGAAAGAGAAAGTGTGTTACTGAGAGAGAAAGTGTGTTACTGAAAAGAAAGTGTGTTACTGAAAGAGAATGTGTGTTACAGAAAGTGTGTTACTGAAAGAGAAAGTGTGTTACTGAGAAAGAAAGTGTGTTACTGAAAGATGAAAGTGTGTTACAGAAAGAGAATGTGTGTTACTGAAAGAGAAAGCGTGTTACTGAGAGATAAAGTGTGTTACAGAAAGAGAAAGTGTGTTACTGAAAGAGAAAGTGTGTTGTGTATAGTAGTGTTGTGTAGTGTTGTGTTGTGTAGAGTGTGTTGTGTGTGTAGTGTTGTGTAGTGTTGTGTTGTGTAGTGTTGTGTTGTGTGGTGTAGTGTTGTGTTTTGCAGAAAGAGAAAGTGTGTTACTCAAAGAGAAAGTGTGTTACAGAAAGTGTGTTACTGAAAGAGAAAGCGTGTTACTGAAAGAGAAAGTGTGTTACTGAAAGAGAAAGTGTGTTACTGAGAGAGAGAGTGTGTTACAGAAAGAGAAAGTGTGTTACTGAAAGAGAAAGTGTGTTACAGAAGAGAATTGTGTTACTGAAAGAGAAAGTGTGTTACAGAAAGAGAAAGTGTGTTACTGAAAGAGAAAGTGTGTTACTGAAAGAGAAAGTGTGTTACAGAAAGATAAAGTGTGTAACTCAAAGAGAAAGTGTGTTACAGAAAGAGAAAGTGTGTTACTGAAAGAGAAAGTGTGTTACAGAAAGAGAAAGTGTGTTACTGAAAGAGAAAGTGTGTTACAGAAAGAGAAATTGTGTTACTCAAAGAGAAAGTGTATTACAGAAAGAGAAAGTGTGTTACTCAAAGAGAAAATGTGTTACAGAAATAGAAAGTGTGTTACTGAAAGAGAAAGTGTGTTACTGAAAGAGAAAGTGTGTTACTGAAAGAGAAAGTGTGTTACTGAAAGAGAAAGTGTGTTACAGAAAGAGAGTGTGTTACTGAAAGAGAAAGTTGTGTTGTGTTGTGTTTTGTAGTGTTGTGTAATGTTGCGTTGTGTTTTGTAGTGTTGTTTTGTGTAGTGTTGTGTTGTGTGGTGTAGTGTTGTGTTTTTGCAGAAAGAGAAAGTGTGTCACTCAAAGAGAAAGTGTGTTACAGAAAGTTTATTACTGAGAGAGAAAGCGTGTTACTGAAAGAGAAAGTGTGTTACTGAGAGAGAAAGTGTGTTACTGAAAGTGAAAGTGTGTTACAGAAAGAGAAAGTGTGTTACTGAGAGAGAAAGTGTGTTACTGAAAAAGAAAGTGTGTTACTGAAAGATAATGTGTGTTACAGAAAGTGTGTTACAGAAAGAGAAAGTGTGTTACTGAAAGAGAAAGTGTGTTACAGAAAGAGAAAGTGTGTTACAGAAAGTATGTTGCTGAAAGAGAAAGTGTGTTACTGAAAGAGAAAGTGTGTTACAGAAAGAATGTGTGTACTAAAGAGAAAGTGTGTTACTGAAAGAGAAAGTGTGTTACTGAGAGATAAAGTGTGTTACAGAAAGAGAAAGTGTGTTACTGAAAGAGAAAGTTGTGTTGTGTTTTGTAGTGTTGTGTAGTGTTGTGTTGTGTAGTGTTGTGTTGTGTGGTGTAGTGTTGTGTAGTGTTGTGTTGTGTAGTGTTGTGTTGTGTGGTGTAGTGTTGTGTTTTTGCAGAAAGAGAAAGTGTGTTACTCAAAGAGAAAGTGTGTTACTGAGAGGAAGTGTGTTACTGAAGAGAAGTGTGTTACTGAAGAGAAGTGTGTTACTGAAAGAGAAAGTGTGTTACTGAAAGAGAAAGTGTGTTACTGAAAGAGAAAGTGTGTTACAGAAAGAGAAAGTGTGTTACTGAAAGAGAAAGTGTGTTACTGAAAGAGAAAGTGTGTTACTGAAAGAGAAAGTGTGTTACTGAAAGAGAAAGTGTGTTACAGAAAGAGAAAGTGTGTTACTGAAAGAGAAAGTGTGTTACTGAAAGAGAAAGTGTGTTACTGAAAGAGAAAGTGTGTTACTGAAAGAAAGTGTTACAGAAAGTGTGTTACTGAAAGAGAAAGTGTGTTACAGAAAGAGAAAGTGTGTTACTGAAAGAGAAAGTGTGTTACAGAAAGAGAAAGTGTGTTACTGAAAGAGAAAGTGTGTTACAGAAAGAGAAAGTGTGTTACTCAAAGAGAAAGTGTGTTACAGAAAGAGAAAGTGTGTTA
>OZ035837.1:33060-70560 GCA_964034765.1 Knipowitschia caucasica
AGAATTGTTTTTAACCTTGTTGTCAGAGAGTTTACAGTGGTCATTGTTGTAATAACATGATACATAATTGTATTTTCGTAAAGAGTGCAATGAAGGACACATTCTTTGTCCTATCTGACTTGTTGCAACCTTCTTTTTGTAGGATGGTCGAACAGAAATTGTGCAGTCAGCCAGACGTTTGCTGCAACTACTGACATCGTCAGATAATCTACCAAACACATCATGTGTCGCAGCTACAAATCAGAATATTGGGTATAGTATAGTTTGTTTATTTATTAATTAATTAATATATTTACTTACAATTATATCGTTACTCATGAATATGTATCATGCAGAGTTGAGCGTCATGTAGGTGGGAGTGACAACACTGCTCGGACTGAAAGACCAACTGTGCAAATGGAAATGACCAGGTTATTGGACTATTTATTATTACAAAATACTTGTGCTTTCCTTTTCATTTAAATATCTCTTTGTTGTGTTCTACTAGAACTTTCCCTGGTCTTTTTTCCAAAAGCAGAGGGAAAAAACGCTTTCCTCCACCTTCTCTAATGCCTGCCAAAAAATGTAAGCCACTTCAAGTGTCTTTCTACCTTCTCCCCAAGGAGTTTGAAAGAACCCCTACTGATTTGGACAAAGTGTCGCATTTGGAGGCAGGCTTGGGTTCAAGGACTGCTTGTTTAGATGAAAGTATTACACATGAAGAGGTAATTGATCATTGTACTTTTGCCATAATGATAAAAATTTTAAATGTGTTTTTGTTTTCAAATTCAGCTTATTGTATTATACACTGAATTTACTTTTCTTTTCACAGTTATGTGATGCCCTCATCCAATTATATCCCAAACTGCAAACGATCACTGGCGGATGGCTACTGTATAAATCCACTGGTATATTTTTCAAAATTTCTAAAGAGACAACTGTAACAGCAAGCCATATAAATGTATGTTCTTATTTCAACAGCTGGATGGGGTATTCGCAAACTCTCACTTGTGTCACCTGATGATGCTGGCTATACAGGCAGGATATTGAAGTCTGTTGCTCAAGGGGGTCAAAAACTTTACATTGTGCCTATTCAAGAGGATATTGGCACAAGTCCACTAAAGCTAACCAATGAAGCGTTCAAGGACATGGCAAAAGCCAAGTGTCAGAAGTGTGGAGTAGATGTCCCTCTTCAGCTTTTACAGGATCACATCAACTCTTGTGCAGTTATTGAAATTGATTTTGATCCAACTGATGAGGACCCCAGTCATCCGGATGAGGAAAAATGTAAGTTTTCATCATTTCTAATGTGAAAAACAATTTGATTTACAAATCCTGGTTATTTTATTTTCTCATTAACAGTGCAGCCATGTCCTGTATGTTTGAAGATCTTTCCCACGGAGTTGATTGAGCGACATGCTTCATCATGTGGGGAAAGGTATGCATTTTTTTGTGTGGGTTTATTCACAATCTTTCATTGGTCACACAAGCAACAAATGTGTCACGCTCAAACTCTTGCTTTTTCTTTGTCTTTAGTTCAGTTTCACCCCAATCTGCAATAGCTCCTAATGAAGAGTTTGCAGCTATTCCTGGACCCTCCAAAGTATCTACTGTTTATGAGGGTAATTTGAGCAATACTTTATTGATTACTATAATAGAATGAATTTGTGAATTTAGTTTTCAGTATAAAATGTGCATCATTTCTATACTGTATTCTTATAGTAGGTTTATTATTATGTCCCTAGAATGGTTATCTGCAAAGGATCCAGGCAGGGTTATTTTGGAGACTGCTCAACATCATCTCCAAAGTCATGAAAATGAAAAGCCATTAACTCTTAGCATGGACATTAGAAAAAGTCCCACAGAACAAGACATGGCCCTCATCTCTTTTTATAAACAAACAAATGTAGCATGGGCCCGTCCACTGAAATGAAACTGAAATGCCAACTGGAAGGTAAGCCCTATTGAATGCTGATGTTGTCTTAAAGGCAGTTATTAAATTTGAACTTTTATGACAGGGGATACTGCTGTAGGGCCTGGTGTTACACGCTTCTTTTTGTCTACATGCATGGAAAAACTAACATCAGGTTTTCACATACATTTTGGTATGAAATCTGCTTCTGACATGCAGACACTAAATCTTTTGTATATTAAAATGGTTTTTTGTTGTTGTGAAAAATAATTGTTTTTCTACAGCAAATGCCAATGTTACTAAGCTTTTTGAAGGGGAGCCGGGTCATCTGGTACCATCAGCTTCACACTTTCTGGTTGAAAGTGACCTATTCCTCATGGCAGGGCGGATGATGGGTCACTCTTTCCTTCATGGAGGGCCCTGCCTGTCTGGACTTAGCCCCGCGATTGTGCATGTCCTTCTTGGTGGAACTCCTGAGACTTCTACGGTCACCCTGGAAGACTGTCCGGATTTGGACATCTGCGACACCATCAAGCTTGTATGTTTTTTGATGAATTGTATTCATTATTGCTGAATCAAAAAGCGTACGAACGATATAAACTGTATATAGCAGATGTTTTTACCTTTACATGTTTCAATTGGGAGAACTCCCATTTTCTTCAGAAGTGTCTCCTGACGTGTGTGATGTGCCCGTTATCAGCTGATGTTCCCAGGTGTGGCCAACCGCACAAGTCTACCAGATCTGTCGGCCACACCTGTGAACATCAGCTGATAAGACGTCGCACACGCGGTGTGACACTTCTGAGGAAGATCAGTATTCCCCTTTGAAACATGTAAATATAGATAAAATCTACAATACCTTTTGTCTCATAATTATAATTTGTATATTTGCTGACATTACCTCTGCCAACTGTTCTTTTAGTTGGAAGGTGATTCAGAGCTGTCTGAAAAAGATAGAAAGCAGATCCAGGAGTTGGCCTATGCATGGGACCTCCCTTCTCTGAACAACAGTAACCGCAAATGGGTTTTTGAAAAACTTTTAATTCATGCAGTAAGTAAATGCCGTTTCTGATTTAATTGTATTTTTATTTTTCTATCAAACTATAGTGGTGTAAAAGGTTGGGTGCTCAAAGCTTTGCATTACACTGCATTTAAATGAAATAATTTTGCCATTGACATCATCACTAGTCTTGAAGTTTAAATACATTCTCCTTCACAGGTGATTGGACGAGTTATTAGACAGATTAAGCAGCTTCGTCGAGGACTCAAAGAAACACCATTATGGACAGTTCTGACCAAGAGACCAGACACAGTAGAAGTACTTCTCCCACAGAAGGGTGCTGGAAATATCAGTCCGGAGGTCAGGCATATAGACTGGTGTGAATTAAGTAAAATACTGATGCAATTGCAATTTTTATTGTGTGGCTTGTTAACACAGGTTCTTCTGCAACGTATCATTTGGCCGAAGGCTGACGACGACGATGATGACAATGATGAGTGCTCAGTTGAAATCAAGACCGGTGTGTTTGGCTATCTCCGGGAGTTCATCACTAAAGGTGTGTTTCAAAAATACATTTGCACTAAATAGAATTCAGTACTTTTGATGAAATTTAAAATTTTTACACAACATTTTATACTTTTATCTGTTCTATAGCAGCACCAACTGAACTTCAGAATCTGATTAAATTCTGGACAGGCTGGGAGATCCTGCCAATAAGTTTGTCTGTAGAGGTTGTTACCGGAAGATACGTTACTGCTGCCACTTGCCTAGAGATGCTGCGCATACCGTGTCACTACAAGGATTATGATGGATTTCACAGTGACTTGCTTGCTTCTATATCCACCTGCCACACAGGATTTGGTTTGGTTTGAATTTTAAAGATTTGTGTTAAGAATATTCACTGTTCATATAACTAACGTTATTGAGGCATTCATGTTTATAGCTCAACTTTGTTGCCATTATGAGGTCAAATCTTATACATGAATAGGATTATTCCCTCAACTTCAGGTTCATCCTTGGCATTATAGTTACCATTTCAGCGCTGACACATTAATGGAACCATTTCAGCTTTTTTTAGTACAAGTGAGAATGAATGTTTGTATCCTGTTCAGAGCCATTTGTCGATACAATAGTGATCCTTTGTACTCTTGCACTGTTACTAACCACTGAATAAATCTACAGGCCCGTCTTTGGATTATACATATTGTTTAACATTTGAAAGTGGGAATTGAAATTTGAGTAGAGCTTCTGAGTCCCCATATAAGGAATGACATAGATTGATTAAAAATGTCACATCTCATGAATTGCAATGATTTATTTCATGAAGAAAGCATTTGCTCACACAGCTGTACAGCAGATATATATATATCACAGCCAAAAGATTGTGATGCAGCCATTGGGTCAACTGCTTCTTTCAAAGCTGCCAACTGTTCATCCGTCAGAGGAGAGGCCAGGTCGGGGACAACAATGCCAGTTTGGTCATTGCAAGGCAGCCCACTGTTTTCCCACTCAATGTGGAGGAAGTCAAAATCCTACCAAAAAGATAAAACATTAATAACAATGCTTTTCATTTTCAAAAAATCAATACGCGCACCTGATCGTATTGTGTTCCGGGAATTGGGTGGTGGGCATGTCCTAGCATCCACAGTTGGTTTGGTGTCATGTTGCCTTCTGTTCGAAGTGCATGATTATCCCAGCCACATCGAAAGGTATCCAGGTCTTCCTGGAGCCGCGGCAGAAACACGTAGTGGCAGCAGAAGAGATGAGTAACACTGCCAATGCTGAGGAAGCCTTCCTCTTCAAGATAATGGAGAACATCATAGTAAACACTTGTTACAGCCATCCACAGATCTCTCCACAATCTCTCTATCCTAAAATGTAGGAAGAATACATTTGCTATTGTACTTTTCATGATTTATAATACACACAGTATAACAGTAACTTGTGTATCTAATAGCTTAAGTACTGTCAACTCACCTCTGGTTATGTACACTTTTTCCAGATATAAAGCTGCTCCTTCCAGTTCCACGTACTGTGAACATAAGGCGAGCGATGTCCACATTTTCAACACCCTGATCACCACGAACCCTAAAATCCCAATAAAATATTGCAAGCTTTAGTTTATTTCATTATGTGAATGTCATTTTCAAAAGTAAAATGGAAAGATGAAGTGACGGATTAACATTAAGTATAGTTACAGTTGGAAATTAAACCGGACAACCAATATAGGTAGTCACGTTTTACACAGTTGTAAGTTCATAACATTTTTGGATTGCTGTCCTGTCATTTACACGTTTGTAAGTAACATACCGTAAAGGAAAATCATACTTCTCAACTGAAGTTTGGAAGAAAGCCAAGGCTGTGGATGCTAGGTTGTTGCAAGATGCACCCATATACATAATCTGCAGAGTAACACAATAACATAAGTGGAAAAAATAAATTCTACATTAGATCTACTATGCTTACCTTACGAGAAAATCCATCAATGCCTCCAAATATAACAATATTATAGCTAAAATAGAAGACATTAAAAGGATGAACAAAACATTGCCACAGGAACAACACACACATAAAATAGGAAACAATACCGGATCAACTTGTGATTTGTATCGATGTGCATCAGAGTGTGAGGTCCTGGAACTGAGTATGTGCGACGATTGATGCAACCCAGGTTGAGCGTTCGAGCTATGACACCACTGGTGTCAACGCGGTGCATTGAAGCTCTGACGCGCTCATACTGCACCCTTAGTTCTCTGTTTTGAAGGAGGGCCTTCACCATTCGATATCCAGAGTGAGGATGCCTGGATGTGATCTCCCTCACGTACTGGTCCAACTCGTCATCAGACAAGGTGCTGTACAGTGTTCTCACTCGCAAGTCAAATTCATCCATACGTCTGTATAGTGTGCTTCTGGAGATTCCAAAGATTTTTGCAATAGATGCGGCAGGAAAGTTGCTTCCAAAAAGATGCTGTAGATGGTTTAAAGATACCACCATTCTTTGACGACCTGTTGGTCCTTGTTCAAATTGTACAATTGTAGTGTGTCCTTTGTGTCTGTCTTTTTCATGGTTTATGAGGTTGTGTAGTTCTGTTAGTGCATTTAAAATATCTGCAGATATGTGAACCTGATTTGTCAGAGCATTTAATAGTACAAACTCTTGGGTAACAGTGAAGTCCAAAAAGTACAAATCCAGGGGCTCAAGTTCGAGAATAGTTTCCAGACGACATTGAAGTCGCAGTAAAAGATGATTCAACAGGTCCTACCAAAGAGAAAACTTGGTTAAGTGATGCATATGTTTTGTTTTAACTGCCCTCTGGATACACAAAACATTTTTTTTTCTTTTCACAGGTTTTGGGCCAGGTTGTTCTCTTAACATATGAAACGAAAGTTAACTCATCTTACAATAGGGAACGTAATTATTCACTGGTTCAATGAGTTTCCAGGCTTCACAATGGTTTGGTTTGGTTGGTCTTGGTTTGACAGCTTTCAGAGGAAAGCTAGTGTGGTGAATAATGCATCAATATTTCTTCACAATGTTGTATAGTGTTAGTGATTTTAGCACCTTTAATTACATCTGCTAGTGGAAAACGGACCAGTGACATGCATGCGCTATCTTTCAACATATGTATGAAGCCAAATTTAACTACAAAATAGAGAAAAAAGTAATAGTTACCGTATTGCCTCTACCCGCCATTTTCCTCCTTGGACTTGTCCATGTGACCACATTAGCGATGTGAGATTGGCTGAGAAGTCAGATCGACTCATTCAGGATCGACTGCTATACCTTGGTGTCCCGGATGTCCACAGTGAATTTTTTGCCTGTTGAATTTTTCTCGTTGAATTTTGACTGTTGAATTTTGACTGTTGAATTTAAGGGCTTGTTTTATTTGAAACTAAAATCACTATGAAATTGATAACCAGTGACTGAAATTCGCAGACACAAATATTCAAGATATTAAAACATTCAAATAGATGAATTCAGGTTCATTTTAAATTCAATTTCTGATGGAACAAATGCTCCGTCTGTTTGTTTTTTTCCAGCGAATTTCACAGTGCATTGAATTTGAGGTCTTGAAAATAAACATTGAATATTTAAAAAGTGAATATGTCATTTTGAAATTTTTATTACATTGAATTTTGTAAACTGAATTTTTAGTGACTGAAATGCAAAGACAAAAATATTCAAACATGCTTTTTCATTGGTAAAAATTTCAAATGGAAAAATTAAAGCTAAAAAAAATTCAAAATCTGATGACACAAAAAATCTTCCATAGAGCCAAGCCATTTATGGCTTTATATGTTAAGAGAAGGATTTTAAACTTTATTCTGTACTCCACAGGAAGCCAGTGGAGTGATTTTAACACCGGAGTTATGTGCTCCCTCCTTTTGGTTCCTGTTAAGGTCATTCATGTGTTGATGGTGTCTACCATGTATTGATGGTGTCATTCATGTGTTGATGGTGTCTATCATGTGTTGATGGTCTGAGACGGCCTTACTGAGAGTGTCCAGTGACCTCATGATGTCTGCTGACTCTGGACAGTGCACTGTTCTTGTTCTCTTGGATCTGTCCTCAGCCTTTGACCCGGATGAGCCCAGATCTTGCTGAGAAGACTGAGGGATGAAGTAGGTCTGTCAGGGTCAGTTCTTCAGTGGTTCTCTTCCTACTTATCTGGGCGGAGCTTCAGTGTTAAAGCAAACCAAATCAGATCTGAGTCAGTAGATCTGTTGTGTGGAGTGCCTCAAGGCTCAGTCTTAGGCCCTGTGTTGTTTTTGTTGTATGTGCTCCCTTTGGAAAAGATTATTGAAAGTTGTTGTGATGTTTCTTATCACATGTTTGCAGATGACATCCAGATTTATTGCACTTTTAAGCCAACTGAGCTCCATAGGCTCCATTCCTTAGTTCGTTGCCGAGTGGAAATGAAGCAGTGGCTAATTGAGAACACTTTGCAGCTGAATAGGGACAAGACCGAAACACTAGTGATTGCCCCTGATGATTAAATACCAGGGATTAAACAATACTTGGCTGATGTAGGCCAGTCTGTTAAACCGAGCCTTAGAAATCTGGGTCTTATTTTTGACAAGGATATGTCACTAGTTCAACTCTGCAAACAGCTGACCAAAAACTGCTTTTTTCAGCTGAGAAACATCTCCAAATGTAAGAAAATGGTGTCACAGAACGACTTGGAGCTCATAATTCATGCCTTTGTGTCTTCTCCTTTAGATTATTGTAATGGTTTGTTTTCATGTCTGAACAAGAAGGAGCTATCACGTCTGCAGTTAGTGCAAAACTCTGCAGCTCGGGTTCTCACGCACAAACAGGAGGAGCACATCACCCCGGTCCTCAAAGCTCTCCACTGCTGCAGCTGTGTCCTACAGGATACATTTTAAAATACTGGTGCTGACTTTCAGAGCTCTGCATGGTCAGGCTCCCCCTTATATCAGCGATCTGATTCAGCCTCAGGCCCCCACTCGGGCCCTGAGGTCTGTGGATCACAATCTGTTGATGGTCCCACGCACATGCTTTCTAGGACCAGGGGAGGCCGGTTCTTCCAGGACCAGGGGAGGCTGGTCTTTCTAGGACCAGGGGAGGCCGGTCCTTCCAGGACCAGGGGAGGCTGGTCTTTCTAGGACCAGGGGAGGCCGGTCCTTCCAGGACCAGGGGAGGCCGGTCTTTCTAGGACCAGGGGAGGCCGGTCCTTCCAGGACCAGGGGAGACCGGTCTTTCTAGGACCAGGGGAGACCGGTCTTTCTAGGACCAGGGGAGACCGGTCTTTCCAGGCTGTTGCTCCTAAGCTCTGGAACAATCTTCCGCTCTCTCTGCGGCTGATGGAGTCGGTTGATTCATTCAAAGGTCAGCTAAAAACCTATTTATTTGTGCTGCTTTTACATAATTTTCTTGCGGCTGTTTTAAACCTGTCACTGAGTTGTCTTGGCCATTATATTTACTGTATGTATATTTTCTATTTTTTGTATGCACATTTTAAATTGTATTTTGTCTGTTTTTACCTGTTTAAACTGTGAAGCGCTGTATAAATAAAGCTTACTTACTTACTTACTTATGGTGTCTATCATATGTTGATGGTGTCTATAACCATGTGTTGATGGTGTCTATCATGTATTGATGGTGTCATTTATGTGTTGATGGTGTCTATTATGTGTTGATGGTATCATGTGTTGATGGTGTCTATGACCATATTTTGATGGTGTCTATAACCATGTGTTGATGGTGTCTATCAATGTGTTGACCATCAACACATGATAGACACCATCAACATATGATTGACACCATCAACACATGAAAGACACCATCAACACATGATAGACACCATCAACATATGATTGACACCATCAACACATGAAAGACACCATCAACACATGAAAGACACCATCAACACATGATTGACAACATCAACACATGGTTATAGACACCAACACATGGTTATAGACACCATCAACACATGGTTATAGACACCATCAACACATGGTTATAGGCACCAACAACACATGGTTATAGGCACCATCAACACATGATAGACACCATCAACACATGATAGACACCATCAACAGAGGATAAACACCATGCGGTGTGCCGCAGGGTTTGGTACTCGGACCGATTCTTTTTACTCTCTACATGCTGCCACTGGGAAACATTATTAAAAAGCATGGAATTAATTTCCACTGCTGCAGATGACACACAGCTTTATCTGTCGATGAAGCCTAATCAGACAGATCAGCTAGAAAAGCTCAGTGCCTGCATAAAGGACCTTAAAATGTGGATGACTCTTAACTTCCTACTTCTCAACCCGGAGAAGACAGAAGTGATCCTACTCGGTCCGAAGCGCCTGCGTGACTCCCTCACTAACCAGATGGTTACTCTGATAATGTCAGTATTATACCCAGTAACACTGTGAGGAATCTTGGAGTCGGTTTTGACCAAGAACTCTCCTTCAAGGCTTATATAAGCCAAGCAACTAAAACGGCGTACTTCCACTTACGGAACATCGCTAAAATCAGGAATATTCTTCCTAAAAGTGACGCGGAAAAACTCATTCACGCGTTTGTCACCTCAAGGCTCGACTACTGTAACGCTTTACTGGCAGCGTGCCCTAAAGCCTCTTTGAAGAGCTTCCAGCTCGTTCAGAATACAGCAGCTAGGATCTTAACAGGTACCAAAAGGAGGGAGCACATAACTCCGGTGTTAAAATCACTCCACTGGCTCCTGTGGAGTACAGAATAAAGTTTAAAATCCTACTCTTAACATATAAAGCCATAAATGGCTTGGCTCCTTCTTATCTCCAAGACACGTTAGTGTCGTATCAACCAAGTCGAGCGTTGCGCTCACAAAACGCCAGACGTCTGGTGGTTCCTAATGGTGCGTTCAGACCAAACGCGATTTCTGCGGCCAAATCGCGTCTATCGCGCGGCTTGAGCCGCTTGTAACAAATTGTGGCAGCCGCTGTCACAGAGAAACTTGGCCGCGCGGCCAGGACACTAGAGGGCAGCCGCTGTCACAGAGCGTTGAGAGCGTTTAGGGGCGGGGCTTGTCTCTTTTGCCTGTAGCTTCCCAACATGGATGTCAGCGAAGGAGTTGCTTTATCTGATAAATAAAGCCAGACACGTCGTCAAAGGGCGAATCGACGACGTGTCTGGATTCATCAGATAGTCCGTAGACGGTTGGAGTTTGGTGAGTTTCACCATTTGCTCCGGGAGCTGCGCTTGGATGAGGGTCGCTTTCAGCGGTACTTTCGTCTCTCCCTGGCTCAGTTTGACGACCTATTGACCCGCATTGGCGCTAGGATCTCCTACCAGGACACCAACTACAGGCGCTCTATTCCAGCTGAAGAGCGCCTGTCCATCTGTCTGCGGTTAGTGTTTTTTACCCCATTCAGAATTCATAAATACTTACAAAGTGTGTCATTTTTCAATCACAATCCACAATGTAATAGCTCAGAAAACAGTATTATGCAACAATTTGGTGTCTATGATTACTGTCTATGATGTTTACTGTCTACTAGTTTAACGTATTTTATGCTACACAAGTTTTGTCACGTGATTTTTATGAATGTAATTGTGATAAATATGTTCATATCATTTTGTAATTGCAGGTTTCTTGCCACTGGGGACTCCTACAGGACCATTGCGGGGAGCTTCAGAGTGGGCATATCCACCGTCTCCATGCTCATCCCAGATGTGGTGGCAGCCATCTGGGACTGCCTCGTGGAGGAGTTCATAGCTGTGCCTGGAGCAGAGGAGTGGAGGTCCATAGCGCAGGACTTTGAGGTCCGATGGAACTTCCCTCTGTGCTGTGGGGCCATTGATGGGAAGCATGTGGCTGTGAAGGCACCCCCCAACTCTGGGTCCATGTTTTTTAATTATAAGGGGCACCATTCCCTTGTGCTCCTGGCTGTAGTGGATGCCCAGTACAGGTTCAGGGTCATTGATGTGGGAGGGTACGGCAGATCCAGCGATGGAGGCATCATGGCCAACTCTGCCTTTGGTGAGGCTCTGCGCGAGGGCACACTCGACCTGCCTCCTGACCAGTGCATACCTGGAGCTGACCACAGAGGACCCCAGCCCCATGTGTTCGTGGCAGATGAGGCCTTTTCACTGCGCTGCAATTTAATGCGCCCTGCCCATCTCCAGCCATGAGGATGGCTGGAGATGGGCAGGTTCCTGCACCGAGGGGAGCTGCTGCCGGTGAAGAACCACTTCCAGGCGTGCAGCGGATGGCCGCCTGGAAGCCAGCAGTGGACATAAGGAAAGTGTTCATGGCCCACTTCAGTGAGGAGGGAGCACTGCCGTGGCAGCCCACAGAGTAGTCATGTCCACCACAAGACTGACCCACATCTGGCCATAGTCCAAACCCATATTGATTTGCACTGTTCTATTCACCTGTATACCTTCTGTTTCTAGGTAATGACTGCCAGACTCCACTGCGACTCCACTCCAACGTCAGGTTAATCATATGCACATTCAAGCTTTTCCATAATTACAAGGTTGTTAAAACAGTAAAAGGTGAAATGAATAAAAAATACTGTCAACTACTGTATCGCTCTTTAAGTGTTTGTTATTCCATCTTCTATAAAACCCAGTCAGCTCTTATAAAAGTAAATGTACAAATATAGAATAGCATTTTCTGTCAATATTATATGAAAGGTAGTAATGGTTGGCTTGAAGTAGAACACATGAGGTTTGAAAAATATTTTCTTTATAAAAAAAGGAACAAACAATGAAAAATAAATGAAATGTACATATAAACAAATGAAAAGGAGCTTGCTTGGAGGAGGTGCGGTGGAAGAGGAAAGGGACACATGTCTGTTTCCTCTCCTGCAAAAGGTGTCACCTTAGGTCAAAAAACTGTCTGTTCTGGCCAATGGTTCCAAATTAAGCAGAACGGTGCTGCTTTCATATAAAAGTTGGTACATTTTGAATTTCACAAATTCTTTTGACTCTGGTGTCACCCTTTGCAGGAGAGGAAAGAGAGAGAGCAGGAACTGATGTTCTTCTGAGTAGTCGGGCGGTCCGGCTGCTTTGGTCCGTAGAGTCTCCAGCAGCTCCCGCTCCCACTCTGAAGGCCCACCAAGGAAGAGGGCTCGGAAGAGGCCCACGTCCGTAGAGCCGCCAACAAAGAACACAGGGCAATCACAGTGTTAAAAAGTGGAACATGTATTTCAAAAAAGCAAAATGAAGAGAGCAAATAATATCTGTATTAAAGCCAGAGTGTGTAGACATAGTTAAACACATGTAAAACACTTTTAAGTTGTGTGTTTGTTACAATTAACTTGAACATTGCAGTTATCAATGAAATTACTCACACAAGCACACATTTCGACAGTTACAAACTAATATCTCTGAAGTGTATTTCGTAATGAAATTTGAAATTAGAGTATTACTTTTTTACAGCCATTGTCTGCATTAAACAGGATAGCTGCCATCTTGTGGCAACCATTGCATGTATTTGTTCAGTACTTTTATAGCATAAGGTATTTCAGTAGTATGTTTTTATCGAAGAAAGAGGGAAGATGTGTTGTATCAGACCAAAGCTTCTTTCCACCTGTAGTGCCTTGACATCTTGTCGTTTCTCTGTAAATTTGTCGTCTACACTGATGTAACAGCCCTTGGGTAATTTTGGCATATTATGCAGTAACATTTTGTTTATATGAACAGTCCTGTAATAAGAATAAAAATAAAACAATGATTAAAAAAAGCCACACCTGTAGGTGCAGAAGCAGGGAAGGTCCAGCCCTCACAGAAGAAGAACCGGCTGAGGAAGCAGCAGCAGCAGCAGCAGCAGCAGCAGCAGCAGCAGCAGAAGCAGCAGCAGCAGCAGCAGCAGCAGCAGCAGCAGCAGCAGCAGCAGCAGCAGCAGCAGCAGCAGCAGCAGCAGTAGAAGCAGCAGTAGAAGCAGCAGTAGAAGCAGCAGCAGCAGCAGCAGCAGCAGCAGCAGCAGCAGCAGCAGCAGAAGCAGCAGCAGCAGCAGCAGCAGCAGCAGCAGCAGCAGCAGTAGAAGCAGCAGCAGCAGCAGCAGCAGCAGCAGCAGCAGTAGCAGCAGCAGCAGCAGCAGCAGCAGTAGAAGCAGCAGCAGCAGCAGCAGCAGCAGCAGAAGCAGCAGCAGCAGCAGCAGCAGCAGCAGCAGCAGCAGTAGAAGCAGCAGCAGCAGCAGCAGTAGAAGCAGCAGCAGCAGCAGCAGAAGCAGCAGCAGCAGCAGCAGCGGCAGCAGCAGCAGCAGCAGCAGTAGCAGCAGCAGCAGCAGCAGCAGCAGCAGCAGTAGCAGCAGCAGCAGCAGCAGCAGCAGCAGGCAGCTCAGGCCAAGATGTCTCACCTTGTGTGGTGGTGGCAGTATCTGCGCCAGAAGAAAACAAGAAATACAATTATTTCATATCATGTGTACATTGCGCTTATGACATTTATATGTACATAATAATGTACATTATTATGTACATTTAAATGATTTGTTCATATAAAAGGGAAAAGTGAAATTTAACACAACACATGATCAAGATCTATCTTGGTTTGAAAATAGCCAATGCCTATTAAAAGAAATGCATACACAGAAAGCAATATAAATGTAAAAGTCAGCAAAATGTGGGTAATAGAAAGGAAAGAAATGTATTTTTTCCAACTGTTGGAGGTCTCTGTTTGCTGCATGACACCGACCTTCAGCACCTGACAGCCCTGCTGCTGCTGCTTCCTCTGGCTCTTCTTCTGGGTGGTTGTACCCTGTGGTCTGCTCCTCCTCGGCCCTTCGCCTTGGCATGTTCCCGGAGCTGTCACGGGGAGTGATGTAGGGCTCGAGGAAGGACATGACCACAAGGTACTTCCACGTCTGGCCTTTCCCTGCTTCTGCACCACTCTTCTTCACCTTCTCCTTCTCCTTCCTGCTCTCCTTAGCATATGTGTCCCTCAGATTCTTCCACCGCTTTTTGCAAACTTCCACTGAATAAACACATCAACTCGTAAGCAGGAAAGTAGTAGTTTTTTTCGCGGGGAAATATTTACAACATTGAAAAGTTAAAATAACTTACCCGAGACACCAACCACCTGGCTAACCCTCCTCCAAGCAAGCTCCTTTTTATTTCGGTCCCGGTAGCTGTGGTCCGCAGTGTTATATAGCTCAGAATGAGCACCGACCTGAGCAATTGACGTGTCCTCCATAGCTGTCATCTACTAGTGTTTTTCCGGTAGTGAAATGCGTCACTACGTCACTGGAGGAGAAAGCTCCTGATTGGTCGGCACACGCGAATTCTCCCAAAAAGTTCAACATTGTTCAACTCTAGCGGCGGCCGCGTTGGAGGCACGAATCGCGCGAAACGCGCGTCAAAACGCTTGACATCTCAAAACACGCCGCGCGAAACGCTCGAATTCGCGCCGCTCTGGCCGCGCAAATTTGCGCCGCTCTGGCCGCGCAAATCGCGCCGCGTGATCTCTCGCCGCTCCTTGGCGCGCGTCCCCCATGTTGTGTCAATGTAGACCCGCCGCTTTGGCCGCAGAAATCGCGTTTGGTCTGAACGCACCATAAGGTCTCAAAAATCACTGTTGGTGGCAGAGCATTTAGCTCCAAG
Organism: Knipowitschia caucasica; assembly: GCA_964034765.1. Lineage (NCBI taxonomy): Eukaryota > Metazoa > Chordata > Actinopteri > Gobiiformes > Gobiidae > Knipowitschia > Knipowitschia caucasica. The sequence continues at coordinate 48,014 of OZ035837.1, forward strand.
CTCCTTTACTGTGGAATCAGCTTCATTTATGTTAAGGAAGCAGATACGGTCTCCACATTCAAGGCCAGGCTTAAAACACTCTACTTTAATTTAGCATATAATTAGGTCATATATAATATATGGTGTATATATATATATATATGCTGTATTATGTTATATATTATGTTATATATGTATTATGTTGTGTATTGTGTTATGTTGTATATTATGTTATATATTATGCTGTATGTTATGTTGTGTATTATATATGATATATATGGTATGTATGGTATATATGATGTATAGTATATATAATATATAATTAGGTTTGCTTGGATCGGTTTGGCACACCTGGTGTGCAATCCATGAGTCTTGGTGCTGTAGCCAGGGCTAGCCTAGCCGTGGCTGCTGCTGTCTCGCCTCCTTTCAGATACGCTCTCTTTATTCAAGGCTAGGTTTAAAACAGTCCTCTTTAGTTTAGCATATGGCTAGGAAGGTAAGACTCAGGGAAGGCTAAACTCCTCAGACTGTCAGTCAAGCTGCATAGGGCGCCCCCTGCTGGAGAAGTATGGTAACTGCACTATCCTCTCCTCCTTCCTACTTTATCTACTTTATCTGTTTAGCATTTTTAGGATTCTGACTGTAGTTTGTTCATTGCTATTCACCCGTTGTCCCATTGTCTGTTTCATGGTACGATGACGGGATCTCTGAGCCTGGCCTCCTCCATCTACACCTGCGGACTGCCCCGCCCGACCCGCCTGGGAGTGCTTCAGTCCTGCACCGGACCTGTCCACGTTCAGCGGCCACTGGTCCACGTTCTGTAGCTAGCTTAGGTCCTGGATCATTAGCCTGTCCGTCCGGAGGAGCGGATCCCTTTCTCATATGGGTCTCCCTCCCTGTGGGTTTCCCTAGTTCTCCTCCAAGGTTTCTCACTTTTTCCCACTGGGTTTTTTAAGAGTTGTTCCTTGTGGATGCAGGAGGGTCTTGTTGGACAGTTAGTGTCCAACAGAAAGGATTGGTGATGATCAGGACACTTTAGCATTCTACAACATGTATGGACATTTTCTTCTGTGTGTGCTTTATATTCTTCATGTGTTTTAACTGTTGATTCTCTGACCTGTGTTGGTGATTTCAATGGTTTTGTTAAGTCTCTGAGATGACTACTGTTGTGACCTAGGGCTATACAACAATACATTGGATTGTATTGTATCAATTTATTGTTATTATTAATATTTTTATTTTTTTTTGCACACAGCGCCGCAAATGTGATGTGTGCAATAAAAATGATTCTGATCAATACATGATGGGGGTCTGGAGATGGAAATTAGCCTAAAGCTATAATCTGGCATATTTGCATTTGTGAAAATGTTCATTAATATGTATTGTTCCCCCTTTCCCAAATAAATAAATAAATAAAAATAGACACAATCAGCACATGGTTATAGACACCATCAACACATGGTTATAGACACCATCAACACATGGTTATAGGCACCATCAACACATGGTCCAATCTCACATGGCCCTTTTTATCTTCCCCGTGAGTTTTCAGTGATATTTGTTTGTGCTGTTTACATTCACCCACGGGCGGATTACAAAGTAGCCCTACAGGATCTGAGCGAGATCCTTCACAAACATGAGTCTGCTCATCCTAACGCAGTCATCATTGTTGCTGGGATTTCAATAAATGTAATTTAAAGACTGTACTCCCGAACTTTTACCAACATGTGACTCAAGCTACAAGAGGAGCACATGTTCTGGATCACTGCTACAGTAACGTGAAGGGAGCTTACAGGTCCAGTCTCAGACCTCCTTTTGGAAAGTCTGACCACTCCTCTGTTCTCCTTCTTCCTTCGTATACTCAGAGGAGCAGGGAACATAAACCAACCTCACGCACTGTGCAGTGTTGGTCTGAGGAGGCTAGCATGAAGCTACAAGGGTGTTTTGATGCCACTGACTGGTCTGTGTTTCAGTCAGAGGATGTTAATGAATTCTGTGACGCTGTGTCTGGATACATACGCTTCTGTATTGACTGCTGTGTCCCACAGAAGGTCATTAAAGTACATCTCAGTCAAAACCCTTGGATGAACGCGGAAGTGAAACTGAAACTTCATGAGCGTGCGTTGGCGTTTCAATCTAACGATACAGTTGCCTATAAGCTATCCTGTTACTCATTGAAACGTTCTATTAAATCTGCAAAGCGCAGTTACGGGGACAGGTTAAAGGGTTATTTTGAGGAAGATGACCCTCGGCGCATGTGGAACGGTATTAAAGCCATCACGTCCTGGAAACCTAGTGCTGGGAAAATCGGATCTGTCGGCCAAGCTCTGCCAAACGAGCTGAACACGTTCTACTGTCGCTTTGAATCCGCTGATGCCTGTCCTACTGTATTCCCTGAGTGTTTCAATCAAGGTCCCTTCACCGTGACTCAGGAGGAAGTCAGGCGGGTCTTGTCCAGGACCACAGTCCAGAAAGCCCCTGGCCCGGACGGCATCCCTCCTCGTGTCCTGAAACTGTGCTCTGAGCAACTTGCTCCTGTGCTAACAGACATTTTTAACCTGTCGCTAAGGAACTGTACTGTGCCGAACTGCTTTAAAGAGTCCACCATCATTCCAGTTCCTAAGAAAACTCCTGTGACAAGCCTGAATGACTACCGCCCTGTGGCTCTCACGTCTGTTCTTATGAAGACTTTTGAGCGGCTTGTGCTTCATTAAGAGCCAGATCCCTGTGAGTGTTGACCCGCTCCAGTTTGCTACAGACAGAACAGGAGTGTGGAGGATGCATCTCCTTTGCTCTGAACTCTGTCTACAGTCACTTGGACACTAGTCAATCTGTGGCCAGAATGCTTTTCATCCATTATAGCTCTGCTTTTAACTGCCTTGTCCCAGGTAAACTGATTGAAAAGCTCATGTCTCTGGGTTTAAGTGTTGCCATGTGTAAATGGATTTTTATCTTTTTAACTGACAGATCTCAGAGAGTGAAAATCAATGAGTGTTTTTCTGATGTTGTTTCTGTGAGCACTGGTTCTCCTCAGGGATGTATTTTGAGTCCTTTGCTTTTTACTTTGTACACTCACGATTGTGTGTCCTCCTCTGACTCAAACTTGATCATTAAATATGCTGATGACACCACCATCATCGGTCTCATCAGTGACACTGATGAATCCTCTTATAGAGCAGAGATACAAAATGTGGTTCAGTGGAGTCAAACTAACAACCTCCAGTTGAACGCATCCAAAACATGTGAACTGGTCTACGACTTCAGTCGCAATAGTTCTCATTTGCCTGTCGTAATCGACAACTCCCAGGTGCAGATCGTAGAGGAGCAAGTTTCTGGGTTTAACTCTGTCTAACCTGAAATGGGTTAAAAACACTGACCGAGTCGTTAAGAAAGCTCGTCAGCGTCTCTACTTTCTGCGTAAACTTAGAGAATTTACCACTAACTCTAAGATTGTGCTTAACTTTTATGGCTGCACCATTGAGAGTTGACTTGTTGGTTCTGTGTCTGTGTGGTTTGGAAACATCACAGATAAAGAAAAGAGAGCTTTAAACAAGGTGCTCCGCTCTGCAAAGAGGACCGTGGGCTGTGAGCTTCCTGTTCTGGAGGTTCTTTATAAATCCACACTTTTAAACAAAGCTCTTAGGATTGTTAATGACTCTTCTGGCCACCCTGGGAAAGCCATGTTCCAGCTTCTTCCCTCTGGCAGAAGATATCGCTCTCTGAGATGCAGGACATCTGGCTATGCTAACAGCTTCTTTCCACAGGCTGTTAGGTGCCTAAACAGAGCACTTTAATTCCTGCTTTTACCCCTTGTATCGTTTTGTTGATCAGTGCCACAGTGTCAGCTGTTTTTTTTATTCTTTTATATTCAGTGTCTGTGTATTTTATATTACATTGTATCGTGCTCTTTATTCTGTCGGTGCACACAGAGTACCTTTCTCTGCAAATGTATTCCAATGTAGTTTTTATACTGCACATGGCCAATAAATGAATCTGAATCAACACAGGATAAACACCATCAACAAATGATAGACACCATCCACACATGATAGAGACCATCAACACAGGATAGACACCATCGACACATGATAGAGACCATCAACACAGGATAGAGACCATCAACACAGGATAGACACCATCGACACATGATAGAGACCATCAACACAGGATAAACACCATCAACACATGGTAGACACCATCAACATAAGACAGACACCATCAACACATGATAGAAACCATCGATAGACACCATCAACACATGATAGACACCATCGATAGACACCATCAACACATGATGGAAGACACCATCAACACATGATAGACACCATCGATAGACACCATCAACACATGATGGAAGACACCATCAACACATGATAGACACCATCGATAGACACCATCAACACATGATGGAAGACACCATGAACACAAAGACACACAAACACAATGACAGACACACACGTAGAGACACACACACACAGACACAGAGACACACACACAGACACACACAGAGACACACAAACAGTGACACACATAGGAACACACACACACATAGACACACACAGAGACACCCACAGGAACACACATAGGAACACAGACACACACACACACACATGAACACACACAGAGACGCCCACAGTGACACACAGAGGAACACACATAGGTACACAGACACACACACACATATGAACACACACAGACACACACACAGAGACACACACAGACACACACACACACACACAGCGACAAACACACAGAGACGCACACACAGAGACACACACACACTGACACACACACAGGGACACACACACACTGACACACACACAGGGACACACACACAGAGAACCACAGACACACACACACACAGAGACACAGACACACACACATAGAGAGACACACACAGACACACACACACAGCGACACACACACACAGACACAGACGCACACACACACACAGACAGACGCACACACACAGACGCACAAACATACGCGCACACACACAGAGACACACACACACGCACGCACACACACACACACACAGACAGACACACATACACACACACAGACAGACACACACGCACACACACACACGCACACACACACAGACACACACGCACACACACACACACACACACACACAGACACACATACACACACGCACACACACACAGAGACAGAGCTGTAACAAATGGTAGTGTTGATGAATTAGAAGCAAAGTGGTTTAAAAGCATCACTGAGTCTGCGATGACATCATTAATTACAGGCGCTGCCAGCGCTCGTTAGCACCTGCTAACCAGGAGCTATTAGCATTAAAACAGCTCTGCTTGTTACAAGTCTCTCCATGGCCTCGCACCAAAATATATTAGGGACATGTTAGTCCCATATGAACCAGCCCGGACTCTGAGGAGCACAGGGACTGGACTCCTGCTGGGACTCTGAGGAGCACAGGGACTGGACTCCTGCTGGGACTCTGAGGAGCACAGGGACTGGACTCCTGCTGGGACTCTGAGGAGCACAGGGACTGGACTCCTGCTGGGACTCTGAGGAGCACAGGGACTGGACTCCTGCTGGGACTCTGAGGAGCACAGGGACTGGACTCCTGTTAGTGCCCAGAGTCAGAACTAAACATGGAGAGGCTCCTTTTCAGATTCATGCTGCTAAAATCTGGAACAGTCTTCCTGAAGATGTGAGACAGGCCTCCTCTCTGACAATGTTTAAAACCAGGTTAAAGACAGTTCTGTTTAACTGTGCTACAACTGAGGGATTTTATATTTTTATCTTTCTTTTTAATGTTCTGTGATTATTTATGATTTTAATGCTTTCTTATTTTTGTTCAGCACTTTGAGTTGCCTTGTGTATGAATTGTGCTATACAAATAAACTTGCCTTGCCTTAGCTTTGCTGCTAATCATGGCGGAAAGCAGATTTGGCACAGACTGAACATTTGTTTGAGGCAAGTAAGTAATGTTTATTTATACAGCACATGTACAGACCAAGGTACAGACAGAGGTACAGACAGAGGTACAGAGGTACAGACAGATTTACAGGCCAAGGTACAGACAGAGGTACAGAGGTACAGACAGATTTACAGGCCAAGGTACAGACTGAGGTACAGAGGTACAGACAGATTTACAGGCCAAGGTACAGACTGAGGTACAGAGGTACAGACAGATTTACAGGCCACGGTAAGGTACAGGCCAAGGCACAGACATAGGTACAAATAAAGGTACAAACTAAAGTACAGACCAAGGTACAGACCTCTCTTCTGAGGGTCACTCTCCTGAGGACCTCACTCCTGAAGGTGGATCACAGGTACTGGTCAGTAGTTATCAGGGATACAGGGCTGGTGGATCACAGGTACTGGTCAGTAGTTATCAGGGATACAGGGCTGGTGGATCACAGGTACTGGTCAGTAGTTATCAGGGATACAGGGCTGGTGGATCACAGGTACTGGTCAGTAGTTATCAGGGATACAGGGCTGGTGGATCACAGGTACTGGTCAGTAGTTATCGGGGAGACAGGGCTGGTGGATCACAGGTACTGGTCAGTAGTTATCAGGGATACAGGGCTGGTGGATCACAGGTACTGGTCAGTAGTTATCGGGGAGACAGGGCTGGTGGATCACAGGTACTGGTCAGTAGTTATCAGGGATACAGGGCTGGTGGATCACAGGTACTGGTCAGTAGTTATCGGGGAGACAGGGCTGGTGGATCACAGGTACTGGTCAGTAGTTATCGGGGAGACAGGGCTGGTGGATCACAGGTACTGGTCAGTAGTTATCGGGGAGACAGGGCTGGTGGATTCACAGGTACTGGTCAGTAGTTATCGGGGAGACAGGGCTGGTGGATCACAGGTACTGGTCAGTAGTTATCAGGGATACAGGGCTGGTGGATCACAGGTACTGGTCAGTAATTATCAGGGATACAGGGCTGGTGGATCACAGGTACTGGTCAGTAGTTATCAGGGATACAGGGCTGGTGGATCACAGGTACTGGTCAGTAGTTATCAGGGATACAGGGCTGGTGGATCACAGGTACTGGTCAGTAGTTATCGGGGAGACAGGGCTGGTGGATCACAGGTACTGGTCAGTAGTTATCAGGGATACAGGGCTGGTGGATCACAGGTACTGGTCAGTAGTTATCAGGGATACAGGGCTGGTGGATCACAGGTACTGGTCAGTAGTTATCAGGGATACAGGGCTGGTGGATCACAGGTACTGGTCAGTAGTTATCAGGGATACAGAGCTGGTGGATCACAGGTACTGGTCAGTAGTTATCGGGGAGACAGGGCTGGAGGATCACAGGTACTGGTCAGTAGTTATCAGGGATACAGGGCTGGAGGATCACAGGTACTGGTCAGTAGTATCTGGGATACAGAGCTGGTGGATCACAGGTACTGGTCAGTAGTATCTGGGATACAGGGCTGGTGGATCACAGGTACTGGTCAGTAGTATCTGGGATACAGGGCTGGTGGATCACAGGTACTGGTCAGTAGTATCTGGGATACAGGGCTGGTGGATCACAGGTACTGGTCAGTAGTATCTGGGATACAGGGCTGGTGGATCACAGGTACTGGTCAGTAGTTATCAGGGATACAGGGCTGGTGGATCACAGGTACTGGTCAGTAATTATCAGGGATACAGGGCTGGTGGATCACAGGTACTGGTCAGTAGTTATCAGGGATACAGGGCTGGTGGATCACAGGTACTGGTCAGTAGTTATCGGGGAGACAGGGCTGGTGGATCACAGGTACTGGTCAGTAGTTATCAGGGATACAGGGCTGGTGGATCACAGGTACTGGTCAGTAGTTATCAGGGATACAGGGCTGGTGGATCACAGGTACTGGTCAGTAGTTATCAGGGATACAGGGCTGGTGGATCACAGGTACTGGTCAGTAGTTATCGGGGAGACAGGGCTGGTGGATCACAGGTACTGGTCAGTAGTTATCAGGGATACAGGGCTGGTGGATCACAGGTACTGGTCAGTAGTTATCAGGGATACAGGGCTGGTGGATCACAGGTACTGGTCAGTAGTTATCAGGGATACAGGGCTGGTGGATCACAGGTACTGGTCAGTAGTTATCAGGGATACAGGGCTGGTGGATCACAGGTACTGGTCAGTAGTATCTGGGATACAGGGCTGGTGGATCACAGGTACTGGTCAGTAGTTATCTGGGATACAGGGCTGGTGGATCACAGGTACTGGTCAGTAGTTATCGGGGAGACAGGGCTGGAGGATCACAGGTACTGGTCAGTAGTATCTGGGATACAGGGCTGGTGGATCACAGGTACTGGTCAGTAGTTATCAGGGATACAGGGCTGGTGGATCACAGGTACTGGTCAGTAGTATCTGGGATACAGGGCTGGTGGATCACAGGTACTGGTCAGTAGTTATCAGGGATACAGGGCTGGTGGTTCACAGGTACTGGTCAGTAGTTATCGGGATACAGGGCTGGTGGATCACAGGTACTGGTCAGTAGTATCTGGGATACAGGGCTGGTGGATCACAGGTACTGGTCAGTAGTTATCAGGGATACAGGGCTGGTGGATCACAGGTACTGGTCAGTAGTATCTGGGATACAGGGCTGGTGGATCACAGGTACTGGTCAGTAGTATCTGGGATACAGAGCTGGTGGATCACAGGTACTGGTCAGTAGTATCTGGGATACAGGGCTGGTGGATCACAGGTACTGGTCAGTAGTATCTGGGATACAGGGCTGGTGGATCACAGGTACTGGTCAGTAGTTATCAGGGATACAGGGCTGGTGGATCACAGGTACTGGTCAGTAGTATCTGGGATACAGGGCTGGTGGATCACAGGTACTGGTCAGTAGTATCTGGGATACAGGGCTGGTGGATCACAGGTACTGGTCAGTAGTTATCAGGGATACAGGGCTGGTTGTTCACAGGTACTGGTCAGTAGTTATCGGGGATACAGGGCTGGTGGATCACAGGTACTGGTCAGTAGTTATCAGGGATACAGGGCTGGTTGTTCACAGGTACTGGTCAGTAGTTATCGGGGAGACAGGGCTGGAGGATCACAGGTACTGGTCAGTAGTATCTGGGATACAGGGCTGGTGGATCACAGGTACTGGTCAGTAGTTATCAGGGATACAGGGCTGGTTGTTCACAGGTACTGGTTACATGGTTGTCCCCATGGTCTGCGTGTGATGGTCCCTGCTGAGGATTCACACTCACATCCTTTGTCTTTTCTCCAGTCGGCCTTGTGGAGCAGCAGCTCTACTCCGAGCGTCTGGAAATGCAAGTTAAAGGTCCAGGGTTCAGTCCAAAAACTCATCTCTTTGACTTAGTCCTGTTTTATATTTATTTATTAAACAGAGACAGAGACACAGAGACACAGAGAGACAGAGAGACAGATACAGAGAGACAGACAGAGACAGAGACAGAGACACAGAGAGACACAGAGAGACAGAGAGAGACACAGAGACACAGAGAGACACAGAGAGACAGAGAGAGACACAGAGACACAGAGAGACACAGAGAGACAGAGACACAGAGAGACAGACAGAGACACAGAGAGACATAGAGACACAGAGACACAGAGAGACAGAGAGACAGAGAGACATAGAGACATAGAGACACAGAGACACAGAGACACAGAGAGACAGAGAGACAGAGAGACATAGAGACATAGAGACACAGAGACACAGAGAGACAGAGAGACACAGAGACACAGAGAGACAGATAGACAGAGACAGAGAGACAGACAGAGACACAGAGACACAGAGAGACAGAGACACAGAGACACAGAGAGACAGATAGACAGAGACAGAGACACAGAGACAGAGACACAGAGACACAGAGACACAGACAGAGAGACACAGAGACACAGAGACACAGAGAGACACAGAGAGACACAGAGAGACACAGAGAGACACAGAGACAGAGAGACACAGAGACACAAAGAGACACAGAGACACAGAGAGACACAGAGACACAGAGAGACACAGAGAGACAGAGAGACACAGAGACACAGAGAGACACAGAGACACAGAGAGACACAGAGAGACACAGAGAGACACAGAGACACAGAGAGACACAGAGAGACAGAGAGACAGAGAGACACAGAGAGACAGAGAGACACAGAGACACAGAGAGACACAGAGACACAGAGAGACACAGAGAGACAGAGAGACACAGAGACACAGAGAGACACAGAGAGACAGAGAGACACAGAGAGACAGATAGACAGACACAGAGACACAGAGAGACACAGAGACACAGAGAGACAGAGAGACAGAGAGACACAGAGAGACAGAGAGACAGAGAGACACAGAGAGACAGATAGACAGACACAGAGACACAGAGAGACAGAGAGACAGACACAGAGACACAGAGAGACAGAGAGACAGAGAGACACAGAGAGACACAGACATATTTTTTGTGTATATTCCATTTACGGCAGACTGAACGGGGGATTAATGAACGTGTGAGATCCGCACAGATCTGAGCGTACGCAGCTGTGGCTGTTGATTAAATGCGTATTTATGAAAGTCACGCCTAGAAATATTCAAAAACCGCCCGTTTTTACGGCAGCTGAGGATGGAAGTCTGTGGAAGCATCAGAGGCCTGAGTTTATATGGACTTTTATTCTATCATTTTGTCAAAAAAGTACAACAAAAAACCCGCTATATTATACACATTTTTCCCTTAGTGTCTAGACCCACTGCAGCGCTCATCTCTTTAGAAATGAACGAACGAACGAATATTAATTAATGAATTAATCTCAGCGGTGACTCTCGTCATTAACTGGGTTCAGCGTCAGCGACATCTTCTTGTGAATGGAGCGATCTCTGTGACAGAGAAAGGATGCCTATGAGTTTGTGATATCACAGAAAAACTCTAAAACGTCTGAATGACGCGCACTACATACGGCGAGTGCGGTGGGACCATGTGGGACCATGTGGGACCATGTGGGACCATGTGGCCCCCGTGAGCCCGGTCCCACAGAGCTTTGCCATATCTCTGCCATCGCTGCGTTTATGGGCTATATGCACCAAACTAATGACGAAACACGTTGCTTTGCCAGAGGGGAATGAGACAAAACACAGCTGTGTGTAATTACACAGGGTCTGCCACAGGTTAGGGTTAGGGTTAGGTTAGATATGGCGCCTTCACAGACCAGGATCACAAAGTGCTTCACATTAAAAAAGCATACAGATGAAAATAATACACACACAAGTCAGATTTAAAAACAGAAGAGGGTCCTCGTCATGAACGTATCATGATCTGTGATTTATTCGAAGTTTGCGTTTTTCCAGAGTGTTAGACTTTTCTAAATTCATATTTAGAAACACAGTTTATAATATTTCCAGAGTGGAACATGTTTATTGTTGTCCAAATCTTGAATTTCATGTGTGTTGTGGCGTGTTGTGATGAAGGGTGAAATGAGTGTACACATTTACAAACCTCATGATACAAACATCCTAACCCTGACCTGTGTATATTCTGTACCGAACGCTCACGTCCAGATTGATAAATGCCCAAAAGTGTAAACTTTTTGCATACGCCTCATTTATCCTGATTTGGCCCTACGTGAGTTTCATAAATGAGGCCCAAAGACACAGAGACACCTGCTCACAGCTGTGGAGGTGAAAGCCCCTGGTGTCCCTCCCCCCCCCTCCGCAGTGCATCCGTTCTGGGCTCCATGTGTCTGGGTCTGGTGCATAGAGGGGCTGCACCTGCAAAGAAAGGCCCGGCTGTGTGGCTGTGTTTCCGGGTGTGGACAGGGAGGAAGAGCCTCTCTCTGGACAAAAGGCTGGAGCTTCAGTGACACATTTAAACTGACACCAGATCAGGAAGAGAGAGGCTTCTGTCCAGGACCACAGACCCGGCTTTGACTGGGCCTGTCCAGGACCACAGACCCGGCTTTGACTGGGACTGAGAGAAGGTGTCTTTTACTGAGGTTTTACTCCTGTTTATGTCATACTTAACACAGTTTGGTTCTCTCAGAAGTATCGTCAACAGATAAATAATAATGTGATTTATTGTATTATATTATGATTATATTATAATACAAAGACACAATAATCCAAAACTAAACACGTCTATGTTTGTTTCGCGTCACATCTTTCAACTTCATTCTGACTTTCCAAGTTTCACCTGAAAGACCCATTATCTACATTTAGTAAGTATACATACATATATATATATATATATATATATATATATATATATATATATATATATATATATATATATAATGTATATAATGTATACATATACACACATATATATACATATACACACATATATATACATACATATATACATATACATACATATGTATACATATATACAAAGTTAATACACAATTAACTTTGTGTATTAAGATCCATTATCCATCCATCCATCCATTTTCTTCCGCTTTATCCGTTGCCGGGTCGTGGGGGCAGCAGTCTAAGCAGAGACGCCCAGACTTCCCTATCCACACACACTTCCTCCAGCTCGTCCGGGGGGACCCCAAGGCGTTCCCAGGCCAGCTGAGAGACATAGTCCCTCCAGCGTGTCCTGGGTCTTCCCCGGGGCCCTCCTCCCGGTGGGACGTGCCCGGAACACCTCCCTAGGGAGGCGGAGGCATCCGGAACAGATGCCCGAGCCACCTCAACTGGTTCCTCTTGACGTGGAGGAGCAACGGCTGTACTCCGAGCTCCTCCCGTGTGACCGAGCTCCTCATCCTATCTCTAAGGGAGCAGCGGCTCTACTCCGAGCTCCTCCCATGTGACTGAGCTCCTCACCCTATCTCTAAGGGAGCAGCCACTCTGCGGAGGAAGCTCATTTCGACCGCTTGTATCCGCGATCTCGTTCTTTCGGTCATTATCCAAAGTTCACGACCATAGGTGAGGGAGGGAACGAAGACTGACCCCTGGCTGTGCCTAGAAATTCTGTCCATAAACACAGTGACCAAGATCCATTATCTACATTAATTAATTAATTAATATTAATATTAATATATATATATATATATATATATATATATATATATATATATATATATATATATATATAGATATATAGATAGCTCTGGATATGGATAGCTCAGTTGGTAGGGCGCAGGACTGGGACCTGGGAGGCCAGGGTTCGAATCACAGTTGACCCCGAAACAACTGGTAGCTCAATGCTCCAATATCCACAAACGGCAGCTGCTATCACAGCTTGAGATCGATGATATGCTGGGCTATGTACCCAGATATTGGGTACATAGCCCCAATGGAACCGATAACGCTGAACGAGGCAGCGACTGACCTGAAAGCTAAGATCATGGCTAGAATGGGCACAGGGCAAAGACACCGGCTACAGCGGTTGTGTGAAGTACCACCTAAGGATCTCATAGAAAACGTGAATTCAGCAGTGAGGGCAATACCTACCACCACAATCACTGAAACCAATGAGCTGATATACACTTCAGCAGCAGTGATCCTAGAGATGCTTGGCTATAAGAGCTACCATGGGAGCCATGGACAATACCCACCATGGAAAAGACGGTTGGAGGCTAAGATCAAGGCGGCTCGGAGAGAAGTGAGTCAATTAACAGAGGCCCAGAGAGGTGCAATGAAAAGACCAGTACCCAGAAAGTACAGCCAGATGACCATACCTGAAGCACTCGAAACTGCCAAACAAAGGCTCCAAGCCCTGGCCAGCCGCCTACAGAGGTACACTAAAGAGAATGAAGCCAGAAGGGTGAACAGGCTGTTCGCAACACAACCTGCGAAGGTGTACGCTCAGTGGCAGGGTAACAACAGGGTAACAACAGGGTAACAACAGGGGAGCAGACCCACCGAGGCTGGAAACTGAACAGTTCTAGAAGAACATATGGGAGGAGGATGCAGCACATAACAGAAGTGCACAATGGCTGGTGTCCCTGAGAGAGGAGCACAGCCACCTCCCAGAACAGAACTCAGTTACCATCACAGAGGCAGACATCCGAGAGTCTCAGGTATGAAAAACTGGACAGCACCTGGCCCTGATATGGTCCATGCCTACTGGCTAAGGACACTCACATCACTCCATGAGCGCCTAGCAGCACAAATGAACCAGCTGCTGAGAGATGGGACTCACCCAGAATGGCTAACCGAAGGGCGAACGGTCCTGATCATGAAGGACCCTGTCAAGGGTGCAGTCCCCTCCAACTACCGGCCAATAACCTGTCTCTCCACAACATGGAAGCTCATGTCTGGCATCATTGCGGCTAAGATAAGTGGGCATATGGAACAATTCATGAGCACAGCACAGAAGGGCACAGAGGAGCCAAACACCAGCTCCTGGTTGACAGAACAGTCGCCCAAGACTGTCACGACACACCAACCTGTGCACAGCCTGGATTGATTACCAGAAAGCCTACGACTCAATGCCACACACATGGATCATGGAATGCTTGAAGTTGTACAATATCAACAGGGCTCTAAGGGACTTCGTTGCAAACTCGATGGGAATGTGGAAGACCACCCTTGAGGCAAATGGCCGCTCGCACAAGTGACCATCAAATGTGGTATCTACCAAGGAGAGGCTCTGTCCCCACTACTGTTTTGCATAGGCCTCAACCCTCTAAGCCAAGTAATTGACCAGACTGGCTATGGATACCGCCTCAGGAACGGAGCAAAGATCAGTCACCTCCTCTACATGGATGACATCAAGCTGTACGCCAAGAGCGAGAGAGACATCGACTCTCTGATCCAAACAACCAGGATCTACAGCCATGACATCGGGATGTCATTCGGACTCGAAAAATGTAGCAGGATGATGACTCGGAGAGGCAAGGTAGTCCACACAGAAGGGATCTCACTCCCAGAGGGAACAATAGCAGACGTTGAGGACAGTTACAAGTATCTCGGTATACCACAGGCAAATGGCAACCTCGAACAGGTGACGAGGAAAGCGGCAACTGCCAAATACCTCCAGCGAGTAAGGCAGGTCCTAAGAAGCCGGCTCAATGGCAAGAACAAGACCCAGGCAATTAACAGCTACGCCCTGCCAGTGATCAGATACCCTGCAGGAATAATCAGGTGGCCAAAGGAAGAGATTCAGACCACGGATGTTAAAACTCAAAGCTCCTTACCATGCATGGCGGGTTCCATCCCAAATCCAGCACCCTGAGACTGTACGTAAGCCGTAAAGAAGGAGGCCGAGGACTAGTGAGTGTGAGAGCCACTGTCCAGGACCAAACATCCAAACTCCATAACTACATCATGGAGAAGGCCAAAACGGATGACGTACTCAGTGAATGTCTCAGGCAGTGGCGAGATGAGGAGGTGCTGGAGGAGAGCCCATCATGGGAGAATAAGCCCCTACACGGCATGTACCACCGGAGCATAACAGAAGTGGCTGATCTCAAGAAGTCCTACCAATGGCTAGAAAGGGCTGGCCTACAGGACAGCAGAGAGGCACTCATCATGGCTGCACAGGAACATATCTATGTTTTATATATATATATATCCATCCATCCATCCATTTTCCACCCTTTAATCCATTTCTGGGTCAGGGGGGTGGCAATCAGAGATGCCACCCAAGTCTCATAGCACCAGCCCCTCACTGACCCTCTGCAGGTGGTGAGTCCACAGGAGGCTGCTCTCTGACTGTGAGCATAGCCTTGATCTTTCAGTGGGGGCTTTTGGGCAAAGTGGGGTTAAGTGTCTTGCCCAAGGACACAACGACAGCAGTCATCAGTGGAAGTCGGTGGAGAAGGTGCAGAGGTGGGAATTGAACCCACGACCTTCTGGCCTTAAGGCCAATGCTCTACCAACTGAGCTACTGTCGCCCCGATATATATATATATATATATATATATATATATATATATATATATATATATATATATATATATATATATATATATATATATATATATATACATATATATATTATATATACACATATATATATATATGTGTGTGTGTATATATATATATATATATAATATATATATATATATATATATGTATATGTGTATATATAATATATATATACATTATCTACATTAACCTTTGTGTTGTGTTCGGGGTCAAATTAGACCGATTGCACATTGAAACACTCATAAACAAATTTTTTTTTTTACATCTCATTGCCCCAAGACTTTATGATATCCTCCACACTGTGCACCTGAACAGATCCTCCACACTGTGCACCTGAACAGATCCTCCACACTGTGCACCTGAACAGATCCTCCACACTGTGCACCTGAACAGATCCTCCACACTGTGCACCTGAACACTGTGCACCTGAACAGATCCTCCACACTGTGCACCTGAACAGATCCTCCACACTGTGCACCTGAACAGATCCTCCACACTGTGCACCTGAACAGATCCTCCACACTGTGCACCTGAACACTTGTGCACCTGAACACTGTGCACCTGAACAGATCCTCCACACTGTGCACCTGAACAGATCCTCCACACTGTGCACCTGAACACTGTGCACCTGAACACTGTGCACATGAACACTGTGCACCTGAACACTGTGCACCTGAACACTGTGCACCTGAACACTGTGCACCTGAACACTGTGCACCTGAACACTGTGCACCTGAACACTGTGCACCTGAACACTGTGCACCTGAACAGATCCTCCACACTGTGCACCTGAACACTGTGCACATGAACACTGTGCACCTGAACACTGTGCACCTGAACACTGTGCACCTGAACAGATCCTCCACACTGTGCACCTGAACATACAAAAGTGATGAGCATCACTTTACTTGAATTTTGAGTGTTTTAGTGAACCTTGTTACATCTGTAGTGTTCTGGTCAAAAGTGGCCCCCATATTAAATGTTTGTGTAATCAGATTATATTTATCCAGACAACACATAGTTTGAGACATGCTTACAGCATAAAAGGTCCTTTTGCTCAAACTCTGCTCTCAAAACTAAACAATCATTTATCAAAATTAGACTCTGAGGACAAAATGATACACACTTGCATCATGTGAACACACGTTCAGATTGGAAGCAACACACTACAGTACTTTATATAAAACACTGCGGTCATTTTCACGTTTTTATATTCTGTTTATCAGTTAGTTTTCTATGAAGCATCAACTGAACTGTTTTTGTTCTCAACAAAGGTTTACCAACGAAGTACACAATACTACATCACAGTACAACAGTATACTTTACATCACAGTACTAATGTATACTTGACTGCATTTGTGTCAATGCAGTAAAAACCACAAATCTCTCATGTAAAACCAGGCAGTTGTGGATTACGGATCATGTTCCTGCTCCGACTGTTTCCACAATGTTCCTGCTGTTGGTGAACACCTGTGGAGCACCTTGAGAAGGTCTTCTAGTCATTCTGTATAAATATGCAATCACAAATTGTAACTGTAGATTTAGATATTTTTTACAGTATTGCATACTGTACACAGTACTGACATCACAATGGTACAGTACTATGTACTTTACTGTATTGTATGTTTCACCAAACTACAGGAGAAAGTGTGTTGCAGGAATAAGGTGCAAAGCAGTACTTTTGTTTGTTCAAGGTCTCTTGGTCTAAGCATGTGTCTATAGTGTTCAAGCATTCGGAAACAACTAATGTAAGAGCTGTTAAAACAGGCCGGTCAAATTTAACCGGGAAAACCAAATTAAGGGGCAAGAAATGAACACAACACAAAGGTTAATATATATACATTTATATACATACATTAACTTTGTATGAAACAGGTCATTCTCTGGTCTAAAACAGGTCTGGTCTTAAACAGGTCTAAGTCTTTTCTCTAATGGGAAGTGAACAGTTGCTCGTGACTGCTCCGTCTCTTTCTAGATAAACAGGTGCAACACTGACAAAAGGCCCCTGGTCCCTGAGTCCAGAGGCCCTCAGCCCAGGGGCCCCGAGCCCAGGGGCCGAGCTCATGAGAAGCCCACGAGCTGTTAATAAGGTGGAACTGATGGCTCTTTGTGTCTCCCAGCATGCTTTTAGGCAGAGGAGGAAGAGGAGGAGGGGGAGGAAGAGGAGGAGGAGGAGGAGGAGGAAGAGGATGAGGGGGAGGAGGGGGAGGAGGAGGAGGAGGACATTGAAACTAAATTGTATGAAGTCATAGGATAGATTATTAATAAGATATTAAAGTTATTCCTTGACTATGATGACATTATTAATATGTAAAGGACAGTGGCTCAGTTGGTAGAGCATTGGCCTTTGAGCCTGAAGGTCGTGGGTTCGAGTCCACCATGAGACCTTCTTCACCGACTCCCTGCTGTCGTTGTGTCCTTGGGCAAGACACTTAACCCCACTTTGCCCATAAGGAGCGTGTAAGTGATGTTTGCTGCTTGCCTTGATGTATATGTGTATATCATGTGTATGTGGGCGGCACGGTGGCTGAGTGGATAGCACTCTTGCTTCTCAGCAAGAAGGTCCTGGGTTTGATTCCCGGTCGGACCAAGGCCTTTCTGAGTGGAGTTTGCTGTTCTCCCTGTGTCTGTGGAGGTTTCCTCCGGGATCTCTGGTTTCCCCTACCACTAAAAACTTGCAAAACTTGCACAATAGATCTGGCATGCGCCTCCTGTACTGGCCCCTCCCATCTCTGTGTGGACTGAAAGGACAAGTGCCCAAAAAAAAAAAACAATTGTAAACCGCTTTGAGACTCTGGTCTGTGAAAGGCAGTATATAAATAAAGATTACTTACTACTTACTGTGTATATTCATATGTAGGTATGTGTATATCATGTACGGTATATGTGTATATGGATGTGTGTATATGTGTATATGTGTGTATGTATATCATGTACTGTATATATGTATATGGATATGTATGTGTATATCATGTATGTTTGTCTTTGTTTTGTCTTCTTGTGTTTCCTCTGTCTTGTCCTCTTGTATTCTATCTTATTGTTTTAACTTTATTATTCTGACTGTGCAGCACTTTGTAAACATTGTTTTTGAAAAGTGCTTTACAAATAAAGATTTATTATTATTATTATTTATATGTATATGTGTATATATATATATATATATATGTGTATGTGTATATGTATATGTGTATATATGTATATGTGTATGTATATATGTGTATATGTGTGTATGTGTGTATACGTGTGTATGTGTATATGTGTGTATGTGTGTATGAGTATATGTGTGTATGTGTGTATGTGTGTATGTGTATATGTGTGTATGTGTGTATGTGTGTACGTGTATATGTATATGTGTATATGTGTGTATGTGTGTATGTGTATATGTGTGTATGTATATGTGTGTATATGTATATGTGTATATGTGTATATGTGTGTATGTGTGTATGTGTATATGTGTGTATGTATATGTGTGTATGTGTATATGTGTGTATGTATATGTGTGTATATGTGTATATGTGTGTATGTGTATATGTGTGTATGTGTGTATGTGTATACGTGTGTAGGTGTATATGTGTGTATGTGTAAATGTGTGTATGAGTATATGTGTATACGTGTGTATGTGTATATGTGTGTATATGTATATATGTATATGTGTATATGTATATATGTATATGTGTGTATGTGTATATGTGTATGTGTATATGTGTATATGTGTGTATATGTGTATATGTGTATGTGTGTACGTGTATATGTATATGTGTATATGTGTGTATGTGTGTATGTGTATATGTGTGTATGTGTATATGTGTGTATGTGTATGTGTGTGTATATGTGTGAATATGTGTGTATATGTGTGTGTGTGTATATGTGTGTATGTGTATATGTGTATGTATATATGTGTGTATGTGTGTATGTGTGTATATGTATATGTGTGTGTGTGTATATGTGTGTATGTGTGTATGTGTATATGTGTTGTATATGTATATGTGTGTGTGTGTATATGTGTATATGTGTGTATGTGTATATGTGTGTATGTGTATATGTGTATATGTGTGTATGTGTATATGTGTGTATGTGTATATGTGTGTATGTGTGTATGTGTGTATGTGTGTATGTGTATATGTGTATATGTGTGTATGTGTGTATGTGTATATGTGTGTATGTGTGTATATGTATATGTGTGTGTGTGTATATGTGTGTATGTGTGTATGTGTATATGTGTGTATATGTATATGTGTGTGTGTGTATATGTGTGTATGTGTATATGTGTGTATGTGTATATGTGTATATGTGTGTATGTGTATATGTGTATATGTGTGTATGTGTGTATGTGTATATGTGTGTATGTGTGTATGTGTATATGTGTGTATATGTATATGTGTGTGTGTGTATATGTGTATATGTGTGTATGTGTATATGTGTGTATGTGTATATGTGTATATGTGTGTATGTGTATATGTGTATATGTGTGTATGTGTGTATGTGTATATGTGTGTATGTGTATATGTGTGTATGTGTGCATGTGTGTATGTGTATGTGTGTGTGTGTATGTGTGTAAGTGTGTATGTGTCTGTGTCTGTGTCTATGTGTCTGTGTCTCAGTGTCTGTGTCTGTGTCTATGTGTCTGTGTCTGTGTCTATGTGTCTGTGTCTCAGTGTCTGTGTCTGTGTCTATGTGTCTGTGTCTCTGTGTCTGTGTCTGTGTCTCTGTGTCTGTGTCTGTGTCTCAGTGTCTGTGTCTGTGTCTCTGTGTCTGTGTCTGTGTCTCTGTGTCTGTGTCTGTGTCTCTGTGTCTGTGTCTGTGTCTCTGTCTCTGTGTCTGTGTCTGTGTCTGTGTCTCTGTGTCTATGTGTCTGTGTCTCAGTGTCTGTGTCTGTGTCTCAGTGTCTGTGTCTGTGTCTCTGTGTCTGTGTCTGTGTCTCTGTGTCTGTGTCTCTGTGTCTGTGTCTGTGTCACTCTGTCTGTGTCTCTGTGTCTGTGTCTGTGTCTGTGTCTCTGTGTCTGTGTCTCTGTGTCTGTGTGTCTGTCTGTGTCTCTGTGTCTGTCGCTGTGTTTGTGTCTGTATAAAATAAATATACAAATAGCTATACACATAAACTGTACCTGTGCTATGCACATAAACTGTACCTGTGCTATGCACATAAACTGTACCTGTGCTTTTTTGACAGGGCTCTGTCATGGTCTCTTTATCCTCTGAGCTGTCATCAGTGTCAGGAGAGTATTTAGCATCATGTTAGCATCATGTTAGCGTCATGTTAGCGTCATGTTAGCATCATGTTAGCATCATATTAGCATCATGCTAGCGCCTTGTTAGCGTCTCTACCATCTGCTTTCTAACGAGCCGTGACCGATCGGGACAAACACAGCCGTAGCTGCAGCCGCCCTGAGCCCCCGCCACAAAGAGCTCAATTTGTTCCACCTTGTTAACAGCTTTTAGACTTCTCAAGCTCCAGTGAAGTCAGCGAGGAAACAGAGGAGACCGCAAGGAGACCGAGGAG
Organism: Knipowitschia caucasica; assembly: GCA_964034765.1. Classification (NCBI taxonomy): domain Eukaryota; kingdom Metazoa; phylum Chordata; class Actinopteri; order Gobiiformes; family Gobiidae; genus Knipowitschia; species Knipowitschia caucasica. The sequence goes on from OZ035837.1 coordinate 69,293, forward strand.
ACCGCAAGGAGACCGAGGAGACCGCAAGGAGACAGCAAGGAGACAGTAAGGAGACAGAGGAGACGGCAAGGAGACAGAGGAGACGGCAAGGAGACAGAGGAGACAGATGAGACTGAGAGGAGGCCAAGGAGACAGAGGAGAGAGAGGAAACAGAGGAGACCGCAAGGAGACAAAGAAAACCCCAAGGACACCGAGGAGACAGAGGAGATCACAAGGACACTGAGGAGACAGAGGAGATCACAAGGACACTGAGGTGACAGAGGAGATCACAAGGACACTGAGGTGACAGAAGAGACAGAGGAGACCGCAAGGAGACCGCAAGGAGACAGAAGAGGCAGAGGAGACTGCAAGGAGACGGAGGCGACCAAGTACACCGCTCCTCCTCCCCTCCTCCTCCTCCTCCTCCTCCTCCCCTCTTCCTCTCTTCCTCCTCCTCCCCTCTTCCTCCTCCTCCCCTCCTCCTCCTCCTCCTCTCCTCCTCCTCTTCTCCTCCTCCGTCTCCCCTCCTCCTCTTCTCCTCCTCTCCTCCTCCTCTCCTCTCCTCTTCCTCTCCTCTTCCTCCTCCTCCTCTCCTCTCCTCTTCTCCTCCTCTCCTCTCCTCCTCCTCTCCTCCTCCTCCGTCTCCCCTCCTCCTCCTCTCCTCTTCCTCCTCCTCCTCTCCTCTCCTCTTCTCCTCCTCTCCTCCTCTCCTCCTCTCCTCTCCTCTTCCTCCTCCTCCTCTCCTCCTCCTCCCCTTCTCCTCCCCTCCTCCTCTCCTCATTGTTCTCCTTTACGTTTGAGGATTGTTTAATCCTTTGGACCAACACCAAATGCTGCAGTCGTTTTAATCTGCAGAGAAATGAATATGTAAGACCTGCAGGAGGAGGTGTCTCTGCAGGAGGAGGTGTCTCTGCAGGAGGAGGTGTGTCTGCAGGAGGAGGTGACACAGCAGAAGGAGGTGTCTCTGCAGGAGAAGGTGTCTCTGCAGGAGGAGGTGTCTCTGCAGGAGGAGGTGTCTCTGCAGGATTAGGTGTGTCTGCAGGAGGAGGTGGCTCTGCAGGAATAGGTGTGTCTGCAGGAGGAGGTGGCTCTGCAGGAATAGGTGTGTCTGCAGGAGGAGGTGACACTGCAGGAGGAGGTGTCTCTGCAGGAGGAGGTGTCTCTGCAGGATTAGGTGTGTCTGCAGGAGGAGGTGGCTCTGCAGGAATAGGTGTGTCTGCAGGAGGAGGTGGCTCTGCAGGAATAGGTGTGTCTGCAGGAGGAGGTGGCTCTGCAGGATTAGGTGTGTC
>OZ035837.1:75560-152846 GCA_964034765.1 Knipowitschia caucasica
CTACAAGGACAAGTGTGGCAAAGGCCTCCTACCGCTCCCTTTGAAGAGAGAGCTCAGGGTCACCTGAGAGGCAGCGTTCAGTCAGACCTCAGACAGACACAGGGCTGGACTCATGGTCTTCAGCCTGGCCTGAATAATATACAACATGCATGTATCAATACTACATTTGTGTACACAATAAACACCAAATAAAATAAAATAATGACCATACCAGTGTGGTATAAATGTACAAATATACCAATAAATAGAATGATTCTCTCAGAATGCATTAAGAGGTGTATAAACAACAGTGCATAAAAGGCACAGTATATCATAACGAGCTCCACACTATAAGACAGTCAACATAGCCGCGGGAGCTAAAAACAGCTAATCACACTGGCATGGACATTATCTCACAACATAGCGCGTTTCACATACATACAGTATAGTATGTGCAAATATGCATTGGTGTAGCGAGTACAATTACAGATTACAGATTAAGAGTAAACATGAGAATCATGGCGACACTTACCGATCCCATTAAGCATCACAGTAATATGGTAAGTAATTAGTAGTAAGTAATCTTTATTTATATACCGCCTTTTCACTGCAGATCTGAGTCTCAAAGCGGTTTACAATTGTTAATTTTGGGCACTTGTCTCTCACTCCACACAGAGATGGGAGCGGGGCCAGTACAGGAGGCGCATGCCAGAACTATTGGACATATTTTTAGTGGTAGGGGAAACCGGAGCACCCAGAGGAAACCTACGCAGACACAGGGAGAACATGCAAACTCCACTCAGAAAGGCCCTGGTCCGACCGGGATTCAGGACCTTCTTGCTGAGAGGCGAGAGTGCTATCCACTCAGCCACCGCGCCGCGCACATATATATATGGTCACGATACGTGTCACGGTAGACCGAGCTACGGGTTGAGGGACACAACGCACCACGTTTTTAAAAACAGATCCATCCTAGATGGTAGATTTAGTCGTGTTTAGGGCAAATCTTACCTACTGCCGCACCCAAGTCCCGCTTGTCCCACGCACCTAGCTGACAGCCAGCGGATACTGTGTATGAGCAGTATAGCGACGGCACCCGGGGTTACCGACCGCATAGGCTCATGAGTTTTTTACCTTTTAGTTAAAAATAAATGAAACAGACACATGTATATTTATATAGAGGGTTACACTCACATACAGCCCTATGATCCCTCACACAGAGACTATGATCCCTAACATACAGCCCCATGATCCCTCACAGGAGCAGGAGGAGCAGAAGGACCAATGAGGAGCAGGAGGAGCAGGAGGATCAGTGAGGAGTAGGAGGAGCAGGAGGATCAGTGAGGAGCAGGAGGATCAGTGAGGATCAGGAGGAGCAGGAGGAGCAGGAGGATCAGTGAGGAGCAGGAGGAGCAGAAGGATCAGTGAGGAGCAGGAGGATCAGTGAGGAGTAGGAGGAGCAGGAGGATCAATGAGGAGCAGGAGAATCAGTGAGGATCAGGAGGAGCAGGAGGATCAGTGAGGAGCAGGAGGAGCAGGAGGATCAGTGAGGAGCAGGAGGAGCAGGAGGATCAGTGAGGAGTAGCAGGAGCAGGAGGATCAGTGAGGAGCAGGAGAATCAGTGAGGATCAGGAGGAGCAGGAGGATCAGTGAGGAGCAGGAGGAGCAGGAGGATCAGTGAGGAGTAGGAGAATCAGTGAGGACATCAGGAGGAGCAGGAGGATCAGTGAGGAGCAGGAGGAGCAGGAGGATCAGTGAGGAGTAGGAGGAGCAGGAGGATCAGTGAGGAGCAGGAGGATCAGTGAGGATCAGGAGGAGCAGGAGGATCAGTGAGGAGCAGGAGGAGCAGGAGGATCAGTGAGGAGTAGGAGGAGCAGGAGGATCAGTGAGGAGCAGGAGAATCAGTGAGGATCAGGAGGAGCAGGAGGATCAGTGAGGAGTAGGAGGAGCAGGAGGATCAGTGAGGAGCAGGAGGAGCAGGAGGATCAGTGATGAGCAGGAGAATCAGTGAGGAGCAGGAGGAGCAGGAGGATCAGTGAGGAGCAGGAGGAGCAGAAGGATCAGTGAGGAGCAGGAGGAGCAGGAGGATCAATGAGGAGCAGGAGGAGCAGGAGGAGCAGGAGGAGCAGGAGGATCAGTGAGGAGCAGGAGGATCAGTGAGGAGTAGGAGGAGCAGGAGGATCAGTGAGGAGCAGGAGAATCAGTGAGGAGCAGGAGGAGCAGGAGGATCAGTGAGGAGCAGGAGGATCAGTGAGGAGTAGGAGGAGCAGGAGGATCAGTGAGGAGTAGGAGCAGGAGGATCAGTGAGGAGCAGGAGGATCAGTGAGGAGCAGGAGGATCAGTGAGGAGCAGGAGAATCAGTGAGGAGCAGGAGGAGCAGGAGGAGCAGGAGGATCAGTGAGGAGCAGGAGGATCAGTGAGGAGCAGAAGGAGCAGGAGGATCAGTGAGGAGCAGGAGGAGCAGAGAGGAGCAGGAGGATCAGTGAGGGGCAGGAGGAGCAGGAGGATCAGTGAGGAGCAGGAGGAGCAGGAGGATCAGTGAGGAGCAGGAGGAGCAGTGAGGAGCAGGAGGAGCAGGAGGATCAGTGAGGAGCAGGAGGATCAGTGAGGAGCAGGAGGAGCAGGAGGATCAGTGAGGAGCAGGAGGAGCAGGAGGATCAGTGAGGAGCAGGAGGAGCAGGAGGAGCAGTGAGGAGCAGGAGGAGCAGGAGGATCAGTGAGGAGCAGGAGGAGCAGTGAGGAGTAGAAGGAGCAGGAGGATCAGTGAGGAGCAGGAGGATCAGTGAGGAGCAGAAGGAGCAGGAGGATCAGTGAGGGGCTGGAGGAGCAGGAGGATCAGTGAGGAGCAGGAGGAGCAGTGAGGAGCAGGAGGAGCAGAAGGATCAGTGAGGAGCAGGAGGATCAGTAGGAAGGAGGAGGCAGGAGGATCAGTGAGGAGCAGGAGGAGCAGAAGGATACGTGAGGAGCAGGAGGAGCAGGAGGATCAGTGAGGAGCAGGAGGATCAATGAGGAGCAGGAGGAGCAGGAGGATCAGTGAGGAGCAGGAGGATCAGTGAGGAGTAGGAGGAGCAGGAGGATCAGTGAGGAGTAGGAGGAGCAGGAGGATCAGTGAGGAGTAGGAGGAGCAGGAGGATCAGTGAGGAGCAGGAGGAGCAGAAGGATCAGTGAGGAGCAGGAGGAGCAGGAGGATCAGTGAGGAGCAGGAGGAGCAGGAGGATCAGTGAGGAGCAGGAGGATCAGTGAGGAGCAGGAGGAGCAGGAGGATCAGTGAGGAGCAGGAGGATCAGTGAGGAGCAGGAGGAGCAGTGAGGAGCAGGAGGAGCAGGAGGATCAGTGAGGGCAGGAGGAGCAGGAGGATCAGTGAGGAGCAGGAGGATCAGTGAGGAGCAGTGAGGATCAGTGAGGGGCAGGAGGAGCAGGAGGATCAGTGAGGAGCAGGAGGAGCAGGAGGATCAGTGAGGAGCAGGAGGAGCAGTGAGGAGCAGGAGGAGCAGGAGCAGGAGGAGCAGTGAGGAGCAGGAGGAGCAGGAGGATCAGTGAGGAGCAGGAGGAGCAGGAGGATCAGTGAGGAGCAGGAGGAGCAGGAGGAGCAGGAGGAGCAGGAGGAGCAGGAGGAGCAGGAGGAGCAGGAGGAGGATCAGGAGGAGCAGGAGCAGGAGGAAGTGAGGAGCAGGAGGAGCAGGAGGAGCAGTGAGGAGCAGGAGGAGCAGGAGGATCAGTGAGGAGCAGGAGGAGATCAGTGAGGAGCAGGAGACAGAGCAGGAGGAGCAGGAGTCAGTCAGGAGGAGCAGGAGAGAGGAGCAGGAGGATCAGGAGGACAGTGAGGAGCAGGAGGAGCAGGAGGATCAGTGAGGAGCAGGAGGAGCAGGAGGATCAGTGAGGAGCAGGAGGAGCAGGAGGACAGGAGGAGCAGGAGGATCAGGAGGAGCAGGAGGAGCAGGAGGATCAGGAGGAGCAGGAGGATCAGTGAGGAGCAGGAGGAGCAGGAGGATCAGTGAGGAGCAGGAGGAGCAGGAGGATCAGTGAGGAGCAGGAGGAGCAGGAGGATCAGTGAGGAGCAGGAGGAGCAGGAGGATCAGTGAGGAGCAGGAGGAGCAGGAGGATCAGTGAGGAGCAGGAGGAGGATCAGTGAGGAGCAGGAGGAGCAGGAGGATCAGTGAGGAGCAGGAGGAGCAGGAGGATCAGTGAGGAGCAGGAGGATCAGTGAGGAGCAGGAGGAGCAGGAGGATCATGAGGTGAGGAGCAGGAGGAGCAGGAGGCAGGAGGATCAGTGAGGAGCAGGAGGAGCAGGAGGATCAGTGAGGAGCAGGAGGATCAGTGAGGAGCAGGAGGAGCAGGAGGATCAGTGAGGAGCAGAGGAGGATCAGTGAGGAGCAGAGGATCAGTGAGGAGCAGGAGGAGCAGGAGGAGCAGTGAGGAGCAGGAGGAGCAGGAGGATCAGTGAGGAGCAGGAGGAGCAGGAGGATCAGTGAGGCAGAGGAGCAGGAGGAGCAGGAGGATCAGTGAGGAGCAGGAGGATCAGTGAGGAGAGAGGAGCAGGAGGATCAGTGAGATAGTGAGGAGCAGGAGGATCAGTGAGGAGCAGGAGGAGCAGGAGGATCAGTGAGGAGCAGGAGGATCAGTGAGGATCAGGAGGAGCAGGAGGATCAGTGAGGAGAGGAGGAGCAGGAGGATCAGTGAGGAGGAGGCAGGAGGATCAGTGAGGACAGGAGGAGCAGGAGGATCAGTGAGGAGCAGGAGGAGCAGGAGGATCAGTGAGGAGCAGAGGCAGGAGAGGAGGATCAGGAGGAGCAGGGATCAATGAGGAGCAGGAGGAGCAGGAGGATCAGGAGGAGGAGCAGGAGGATCAGTGAGGAGTAGGAGGAGCAGGAGGATCAGTGAGGAGTAGGAGGAGCAGGAGGATCAGTGAGGAGGAGGAGCAGGAGGATCAGTGAGGAGGATGGAGCAGGAGGAGCAGGAGGATCAGTGAGGAGCAGGAGGATCAGTGAGGAGCAGGAGGAGCAGGAGGATCAGTGAGGAGCAGGAGGATCAGTGAGGAGCAGGAGGAGCAGGAGGATCAGTGAGGACAGGAGGAGCAGGAGGATCAGTGAGGAGCAGGAGGATCAGTGAGGAGCAGGAGGATCAGTGAGGAGTCAGGAGGAGCAGGAGGATCAGTGAGGATCAGTGAGGAGCAGGAGGATCAGTGAGGAGCAGGAGGATCAGTGAGGAGCAGTGAGGATCAGTGAGGAGCAGGAGGAGCAGGAGGATCAGTGAGGAGCAGGAGGAGCAGGAGGATCAGTGAGGAGCAGGAGGAGCAGTGAGGAGCAGGAGGAGCAGGAGGATCAGTGAGGAGCAGGAGGAGCAGGAGGAGCAGGAGACAGGAGGATCAGTGAGGAGCAGGAGCGGAGGATCAGTGAGGAGCAGGAGGAGCAGGAGGAGCAGTGAGGAGCAGGAGGAGCAGGAGGAGCAGTGAGGAGCAGGAAGGAGCAGTGAGGAGCAGGAGGATCAGTGAGGAGCAGGAGGATCAGTGAGGAGCGAGGAGCAGGAGGATCAGGAGGAAGGAGGAGCAGGAGGATCAGTGAGGAGCAGGAGGAGCAGGAGGATCAGTGAGGAGCAGGAGGAGGAGGATCAGTGAGGATCAGTGAGGAGCAGGAGGATCAGGAGGAGCAGAAGGATCAGTGAGGAGCAGGAGGAGCAGTGAGGAGTAGAAGGAGCAGGAGGATCAGTGAGGAGCAGGAGGATCAGTGAGGAGCAGAAGGAGCAGGAGGATCAGTGAGGGGCTGGAGGAGCAGGAGGATCAGTGAGGAGCAGGAGGATCAGTGAGGAGCAGGAGGAGCAGGAGGATCAGTGAGGAGCAGGAGGATCAGTGAGGAGTAGGAGGAGCAGGAGGATCAGTGAGGAGTAGGAGGAGCAGGAGGATCAGTGAGGAGCAGGAGGAGCAGGAGGATCAGTGAGGAGCAGGAGGAGCAGGAGGATCAGTGAGGAGCAGGAGGAGCAGGAGGAGCAGGAGGAGCAGGAGGATCAGTGAGGAGCAGGAGGATCAGTGAGGAGCAGGAGGAGCAGGAGGATCAGTGAGGAGCAGGAGGAGCAGGAGGAGCAGGAGGATCAGTGAGGAGCAGGAGGAGCAGAAGGATCAGTGAGGAGCAGGAGGATCAGTGAGGAGCAGGAGGAGCAGTGAGGAGCAGAAGGAGCAGGAGGATCAGTGAGTGGCAGGAGGAGCAGGAGGATCAGTGAGGAGCAGGAGGATCAGTGAGGAGCAGTGAGGATCAGTGAGGGGCAGGAGGAGCAGGAGGATCAGTGAGGAGCAGGAGGAGCAGGAGGATCAGTGAGGAGCAGGAGGAGCAGTGAGGAGCAGGAGGAGCAGGAGGATCAGTGAGGAGCAGTGAGGAGCAGAAGGAGCAGGAGGATCAGTGAGGGGCAGGAGGAGCAGGAGGATCAGTGAGGAGCAGGAGGAGCAGGAGGATCAGTGAGGAGCAGGAGGCGCAGGAGGAGCAGTGAGGAGCAGTGAGGAGCAGAAGGAGCAGGAGGATCAGTGAGGAGCAGGAGGATCAGTGAGGAGCAGGAGGATCAGTGAGGAGCAGGAGGAGTCAGGAGTAGCAGGAGGATCAGTGAGGAGCAGGAGGAGCAGGAGGATCAGTGAGGAGCAGGAGGAGCAGGAGGATCAGTGAGGAGCAGGAGGATCAGTGAGGAGCAGGAGGAGCAGGAGGATCAGTGAGGGAGCAGGAGGATCAGTGAGGAGTAGGAGGAGCAGGAGGATGAGGAGCAGGAGAATCAGTGAGGAGCAGGAGGAGCAGGAGGATCAGTGAGGAGCAGGAGGAGCAGGAGGATCAGTGAGGAGCAGGAGGATCAACTAGGAGCAGGAGGAGCAGGAGGAGCAGGAGGATCAGTGAGGAGCAGGAGGAGCAGGAGGATCAGTGAGGAGCAGGAGGATCAGGAGAGGTGAGGAGCAGGAGGGAGCAGAGGATCAGTGAGGAGCAGGAGGATCAGTGAGGAGTAGGAGGAGCAGGAGGATCAGTGAGGAGCAGGAGATCAGTGAGGAGCAGGAGGAGCAGGAGGATCAGTGAGGAGCAGGAGGAGCAGGAGGACCAGTGAGGAGCAGGAGGATCAACTAGGAGCAGGAGGAGCAGGAGGGATCAGTGAGGAGCAGGAGAATCAGTGAGGAGCAGAAGGATCAGTGAGGAGCAGGAGGATCAGTGAGGAGCAGGAGGATCAATGAGGAGCAGGAGGAGCAGGAGGATCAGTGAGGAGCAGGAGGATCAGTGAGGAGTAGGAGGAGCAGGAGGATCAGTGAGGAGTAGGAGGAGCAGGAGGATCAGTGAGGAGTAGGAGGAGCAGGAGGAGCAGTGAGGAGCAGGAGGAGCAGAAGGATCAGTGAGGAGCAGGAGGAGCAGGGAGGATCAGTGAGGAGCAGGAGGATCAGTGAGGAGCAGGAGGATCAATGAGGAGCAGGAGGAGCAGGAGGATCAGTGAGGAGCAGGAGGAGCAGGAGGATCAGTGAGGAAGGCAGGAGGAGCAGAAGGATCAGTGAGGAGCAGGAGGATCAGTGAGGGCAGGAGGAGCAGTGAGGAGCAGAAGGAGCAGGAGGATCGTGTGAGGGGCAGGAGGAGCAGGAGGATCAGTGAGGAGCAGGAGGAGCAGGAGGATCAGTGAGGGGCAGGAGGTAGCAGGAGGATCAGTGAGGAGCAGGAGGATCAGTGAGGAGCAGTGAGGATCAGTGAGGGGCAGGAGGAGCAGGAGGATCAGTGAGGAGCAGGAGGAGCAGGTAGGATCAGTGAGGAGCAGGAGGAGCAGTGAGGAGCAGGAGGAGCAGGAGGATCAGTGAGGAGAGGAGGAGCAGGAGGATCAGTGAGGGAGCAGGAGGAGCAGTGAGGAGCAGAAGGAGCAGGAGGATCAGTGAGGGGCAGGAGGAGCAGGAGGATCAGTGAGGAGCAGAAAGGAGCAGGAGGATCAGTGAGGGGCAGGAGGAGCAGGAGGATCACGTGAGGAGCAGGAGGAGCAGGAGGATCAGTGAGGAGCAGGAGGAGCAGGAGGAGCAGTGAGGAGCAGGAGGAGCAGTGAGGAGCAGAAGGAGCAGGAGGATCAGTGAGGAGCAGGAGGAGCAGGAGGATCAGTGAGGAGCAGGAGGATCAGTGAGGAGCAGGAGGATCAGTGAGGGGCAGGAGGTGCAGGAGTGAGCAGGAGGATCAGTGTGGAGCAGGAGGAGCAGGAGGATCAGTGAGGAGCAGGAGGAGCAGTGAGGAGCAGAAGGAGCAGGAGGATCAGTGAGGAAGCAGGAGGAGCAGAAGGATCAGTGAGGAGCAGGAGGATCAGTGAGGAGTAGGAGGAGCAGGAGGATCAGTGAGGAGGCAGGAGAATCAGTGAGGAGCAGGAGGATCAGTGAGGAGCAGGAGGATCAACTAGGAGCAGGAGGAGCAGGAGAAGAGCAGGAGGAGCAGGAGGATCAGTGAGGAGCAGGAGGATCAGTGGAGGAGCAGGAGAATCAGTGAGGAGCAGAAGGATCAGTGAGGAGCAGGAGGATCAGTGAGGGAGCAGGAGGAGCAGGGAGGGATCAGTGAGGAGCAGGAGGATCAATGAGGAGCAGGAGGAGCAGGAGGATCAGTGAGGAAGAGGAGGAGCAGTGAGGAGCAGGGAGAATATGTGAGGAGCAGGTGGTTCAGTGAGGAGCAGGTAGGACGCAGAAGGATCAGTGAGGAGCAGGGAGGATCAGTGAGGAGCAGAAGGAGCAGGAGGATCAGTGAGGAGCAGGAGGAGCAGTGAGGAGCAGCAAGGAGCAGGAGGATCAGTGAGGGGCAGGAGGAGCAGGAGGATCAGTGGAGGAGCAGGAGGAGCAGGAGGATCACTGAGGGGCAGGAGGAGCAGGAGGATCAGAGAGGGAGCAGGAGGAGCAGTGAGGAGCAGAAGGAGCAGGAGGATCAGTGAGGAGCAGAAGGAAGCAGCGAGGAGGAGCAGGAGGATCAGTGAGGAGCAGGAGGATCAGCGAGGAGCAGAAGGAGCAGGAGGATCAGTGAAGTAGCAGGAGGAGCAGGAGGATCAGCGAGGAGCAGGAGGAGCAGAAGGATCAGTGAGGCGCAGGAGGAGCAGGAGGGATCAGTGAGGAGCAGGAGGATCCGTGAGGAGCAGAAGGAGCAGGAGGATCAGTGAGGAGCAGGAGGAGCAGGAGGATCAGTGAGGAGCAGGAGGGAGCAGAAGGATCAGTGAGGAGCAGGAGGATCAGCGAGGAGCAGTTAGGAGCAGACGGATCAGTGAGGGAGCAGGAGGAGTAGAAGGATTCAATGACTAGGAGCAGGAGGAAGCAGGAGGATCAGTGAGGAGCCAGGAGGAGCAGTGAGGATCAGTGAGGAGCAGGAGGAGAGGAGGATCAGTGAGGAGCGAAGGAGCAGGAGGAGCAGGAGGATAGCGTAGGAGCAGGAGGGATCAGTGGGAGCAGGAGGAGCAGAGGATCAGTGAGGAGCAGAAGGAGCAGGAGGGATCAGTGAGGAGCAGGAGGAGCAGGAGTGAGCAGGAGGATCAGTGAGGAGCAGGATGAGCAGGAGGATCAGTGAGGAGCAGAAGGAGCAGTGAGGAGCAGAAGGAGCAGGAGGATCAGTGAGGGGCTGGAGGATCAGTGAGGAGCAGGAGGAGCGGAGATAAAGTGACCGGAGCAGGAGGAGCAGCAGGAGGAGAAGGAGGATAAGTGAGGGCAGGAGGAGCAGCAGGAGGAGCAGCAGGAGGAGCGAGGAGGATCAGTGAGGGGCAGGAGGAGCAGGAGGAGGAAGCAGGAGGATCAGTGAGGAGCAGGAGGATAAGTGAGGAGGAGGGAGGAGCAGCAGGAGGAGCAGGAGGATCAGTGAGGAGCAGGAGGATAAGTGAGGAGCAGGAGGAGCAGCAGGAGCAGTGAGGAGCAGGAGGATAAGTGAGGAGCAGGAGGAGAGCAGGAGGCGCAGGTGGGATCAGTGAGGAGCAGGAGGAGCAGCAGGAGGAGCAGGAGGGATCAGTAGTGAGGAGCAGGAGGCTTCCAAATGTTTAAAAATTAGGTACCGCCCAACTTTCACCAAACAAAAATTATGAATTATATATTAAATCCATGTAACTAGTTCCGTGGTCCTGAGTTTTGGTTTCTTTTCCAGACAGAAAAAGAGAGAACCAAGCTCCAATCCACTCTCAGACGCAAACCGTCAAAATGTGACCTCAAAGCGCTCTTTACTATCAAACAATTTTTCTAAAGGTACAATGAGACAGCATGGTGGACTTTGTCACAACTAAATTTTTGTACTGTTGGGTCAAACCAGATGTATAGAGTATGAAACATAAAGAGAAGAAACCCCAGCTTTAAAAGGGGATAAATACAAGAGCATATGAGGCCTTTAACGCATGTATGTTCACATCTGACAGAAAGCAATTATCACTTTGGTTTTTTTTGGGATTGGGTAAATTTTTGTTTTTTTTCTAAGATGTAGAGTATGATGAATGGTTGAGATGCAGCTTAATGGTAAAAAAGTGCCTAAAACCAAGTGAAAAAGATATCCCCCAATCAGTAGATTTTTCAGTTCCAAGCTCACGTAGATATATCAGTGGTGCACATAAGGGTAAACAGGACGCATGCGCGACAAATATCAGCAAAGCATACTATCTCCTCCCTCTACTCCCACTTGAGTTTAGTAGCGCACTGGAACCATAGACCAGTCCTCCCTAGGGGGTTGTTGTGCAATGCCAGAGAGGTGTGCGGATCGCGGAGCACTTGCTGCTGTTTGCTGAACGTACGTTGAACAGGATTCCAAATCCTCCGTGGCAGCAGCGTTCTGACTCCAGAGAGCCACTCCGGCTGCTTTGTAATGACAGCGGCTCCTTGACTAATGTACACAAGCACGGACCCAGTTCTCTGCTTGTTGCATGTGTGTGTCTTTGCGTAACGCAAAATAAATAAATAACATAATGTTTACTGAAAACAGAGCTGGACACTGGAGCCTTAAGGAGTGTCCCATGAGCCACACCCGTGTTATCTACAGCTGTGGTACCATATACATGTAGCCTATGCATTAATAATGCATAATAATGTTGGTTTGTGCTCAAAATAAAAAATGTTGTGAAACAAATCAACCAAACATTGTTGTTTTTATTTTTGCATTTTTTAAGAAAGATCCCTGTGAGTCATTATTTTGACTTGATTGGATTATCTGAGCTGATCCTAAACTCACATTAAAAAGAAGCAAGTATAAAATCTCCATTAAAACCCAACGGCGACAAATGGGAGTTAGTACCAAAACACCATCTCTTATACTCAATCGAGAACCTCACTGAAAAAGGTTAAGTGCACCCCCTGCTATAGTGGACTCAACAAGCGACGCAAAAAGGGATCCACCAAATGTTTGAAGGAAACCCATAAGGGTTAATATTAGGATGTAGTCTTATTTGGTTCAGCGCAGGTCGTTGCATCTGGATGGGGGCCGTGAGGTCGAGGCCGAGGCTGCAGTCGGGGTCCCACCGGTGAGCCTAAAGAATGGCGCCCTCCTGTAATCCCGCAGCTAGTGTGGTGGTGGAGGAAGCAGGAGTACAGGCCGATGTCTATGCGGGACACAGCTCCCCGCAAAGGAACGGAGAGAAGTCCCCCCAGAGTGAAGGCATCGGGGTCATGCTCATCTTGTGCTGGCGGAAGAAGCGGACCCTAGTCCCTGCGCTCACACCGGACGCAACAGGTCCACCAGGCGCGTCGGCCCGGTCTGGTCTCCCTCCCGGAGCCTGGTAGTCACAGTGAGCCCCTGCTGCTGCTCCTCCTGGACCCCCATCGGCCGCCACAAAAGGGGGCGCCGTTCACACATGGAAGCACCACCGAGCAGCCCCCATAACACCACCAGCACGTCTACTCCCCGTCCCATACCGCCTCTCTTTACGTCTGGATAAGATTTATATCTGTAAGTTAAGTTTTCACTTTGGATAACTGTCTTCTCTTCACGTCTTCATCATCAAAAAAACTAAATATAATTGTACCAAAGCAGGGGTACCAAACATGGAGAACTGGATTTATTAGTAAATCCGATCCAACTAGTTCCTAACTCTAAAAACATTCTATCAGTATGTACATGTGTGTTTTTTTGGCAGGCTATTCAGACCAGAAAGCTAAAACAAGTAGTTCAGCCCATCTCAATCTCAACTCTCATTTCGTCAATTTGAGACTCAACAGGGCAATTTTCTTACCAGTAATGCATAATATAACACAACTTCAGAATGCTGTGATCGGCTTTGTTCTTATTTTTTAGTGAGAAATAAAAATACTCCAGCATTAAGATACTTAAATTTTTCTTTGTAGATTTGTCTTCAGTAAAATTAAATCAAAATCATCAGTCTATTAATGACACTGGCAAATAACAAAATCTAAGTGATTTTTGGTCCTAATAATCTTTTCCACAATTTCCATGTTTTTGTACTAAATACTTCAATTTCTGTGTTTTTAATGAGTAACCCTGATGTAGTCCCTTGTGTACGTGACTCTTGACTTGAGTCGTAGAAGTTGAGAGTTGGACCTGATTTGGTGACGTTGAGCAGGATCTGGATGTTCGGTGACCTGGCAGTAGTGTGTGGCAGGTTGCAGTGAGACTCCTTTGTCAGTCGTCAAACCACGTCTGGTAAAAACATTTCAGGTCAAAATCCAATAAAGCAGAATACAATGAACATTTCGGAATCATGTGACTGATATAAATGTATGGTAATCATCTTTTCCCATTCGAACTCAAACGAACAGAAATGCTCTCCTCCCTTTGTGAGCTTCCCTTCATTGACGATCTTCTCTTCCTGGCGAGAAGCACTTGAAAAACTTAAAACCATTATTTATGCTAAGACTTGGCAATAGAGGGCGGTTTCCATGTTTACGCTGTTTCTTGTTGGCTGTAATCTCACCCAATTAGCGTACAATCGATCATCTACTTCAGATGTCCGAATGTTTCCTAAAATCCTTCAAATGTTCTCTTCATATCCTCAACTGCCGGTTCCTTTCCTTCTGGATTATAGCTAACATACAGTATCTGGCTGATAGTATATTTCTATTTTACAAGCAAAACACCCTTGTTTTTAAAAATACTCCTACAATCAACCTAAAAAAGCTAAAATCATTTACTAAATAAATTTTACTCTATAGTGCCGTGTGGTGTTTATGTAAATGGGAAAGATGAGGCCATACAAAATCACAATATCTTGGATTCAGGGTATCCTTCAGCCTGTTCCCTCATATCCATCAAGGCATTATGTAATTATCTGCTAAAAAAAAAAATTGTCATTGCTAGCCAGCTCATTAGCTTTCTGTTATTCCGGAGTCCGTTTAGTGGTCTTTTCAAAAAAAGAAAAAAAAAATGTATAATAAAATTGGCCCTTGAGGAGTCAAACTTTGGAGTAATTAGCAGCACACTGTAAACATAATCTATAATAATAAATATAATACTGATGTGTGGTCTTACTGTTATGACGAGGGAGAAGTTCCCGTACTTTAAAGGCCTGCCTCAGAGAGAGACACTCGGCCTAGTTGAAGCTGTTGTAGACCAATTCGCTGCTTGGCTCCAGGGGACATGTCCAGGACCCTCTCTACAGAATACTCAAGGGCTTGTCTGCGGACCACGTCCCAGTGCCACCACGCCGCTGCCCGGAGTCCTCATCTGACCTGGGTCCACACCATCCTGGGGCTTTCTGCAGGTGAAGCACGCCCGAGAGCCAGCCGGGAGGGTGATGTTCCCGGGCCTCCACCACCCCCCACCGGGGCGGGAGCAGCTGCCCTGGCCCAGCACTGCACCACAACAACACATTATTTAGTGTATAATATCAGAATGTGATATATAGAACCACACCATTGTCCACTGTCACATTGTCTCCATATATGCTGCTAACTTAGATGTTTTAGCATTACCACTAATATATTTCTTGCACTAGAACATACAGTTTTTTATACTTGCTTCCTTACTATAGCTAAAAGTTAGAGATTTTATTTTATTTTTTTTTAGTGCAAAGTTATTGTTCATTTATCTATGTGTTGTGTGCACCCATTCTGTTTCAGGTCACGTCAACTCTGAAATGTCCCCCAGTGGGAACCAATAAAGGAATATAGGTGGAGTAGGTTTGAGAGGGATTTGAATAAAAAAAATGAAAAAAAAGGTGAATTGTTCACATTTTTAAGCATTACATTACGACATATCCAAGATTTAAAGGGTTATAAAAAAGCCCTGGTATCATAGGCGAGCCAGATATAGCCACAGATTTGTAGATCCATATCCAGTTATCGAATTGGACAATTCTTCTTCCATGATTATATATTCTTTTTAGTCAAATTAATACTCAAAGTCGAAACCCGGGATTTATTCAACTCAGTTAAGTCAGTGAACCCCTTTATTGTAAGAATATATACAAGTCCCACTCATGAAAACACATGAACACATGTGCAGGGTCCACTCGCATGGAACAGAAGTAAATGTATTGACTTTATGACCTGAAAGGGGGAGTCTATGTAGTAGTATTGTATTGATCCTTGATAAAGATCACAGCAGACCAAACATCTTCATAATAATCATAAAGAATAATGTTCCAAACTTAAATAGTGCTTTATGGACATTCAAAGACGCTTACAAAACACTTCGAAATAACATTGAAAAACAAAATAAGGAGGCAAGCTGAGACAGAGGGTTTTTGAGAAGAGATTTACAGTTCTGTAAGTAAAGTCTGAGTTTCTGATTCCGTTGAGGGAGTTGAGTTCCAGAGAGTGGGGCGGCTGCACGAAGAGATCCGGTCAACAAGGTCGGATATTATAGAATACTTGTTCTGTAATTCCCACGTTGAAAATGTGAAACCAGTACACCCCAGAGGAGATCATCACAAGCAAAGTCACATATGCCAAGTCTTTGTTGTAATTTTGAAAATATTGTAAGTCATACATGCGTGGGTAAGAATGGTATAGCGATAATGAGTTGGTTGAGGTCGATGTCTTACCTCAAGGCAGAAAGAACAAAGCAAACTGAAAGAGAAGACAAAAAACAGCATGAATATATTTGAAATTTCAACCCAACATTAGCCTCAAACTAAAACTCAACATGTTGTAAATGCTTTGTAGTAATCAAATCTTTTGGAAATTGGCTGAAGTTGAAGAGTTGATATTTTGACCTCAGAGCGCACTAGGTCCACAGCATGATATCGGTGTTGCCACAACCTCTAGAGGGAGAGAACAAAATGCACTTAAAGATGCGGCACCTAACTTTTTATGTCCATAAATACATGTTTTTTGTCCCAACAGGAAGAAGGACTTGAAATGTGTGAGCAAATGTTAGTCTTAGCCGTCTTATTATATTATTGAAACCACCTTATTACATGCCATTTATATATAAGAAAGAGCCTGACTCAACTAATTTTTGACACTGTTGAGCTGAGCAGAGGAAAGGGTGATCCTCTCTTATACCTTTTTCTGTCTGACAAAGATGTTGAAAAGATCTGACAGAAGCCAAATATACTGTAACCTGCCTGTTAAAACAAGTGATTTAGAGGTCTAGTAGGTTTCTAAGCCAGAAGTTACAAGGAGCTCAACTAAAAAAGATTTCAATTAATAGTCAGTTAATAGTCATATATTTCCCACAGAGCTGTTGTTTGTTATACTCCAAAGGGGAAGACTCAAACAAGCTTTGGAGTAACAAAAGTCTTCTTATATAAATGTGCCTCGATAACAATATTTCTTCTTCATGTGTTTTGTCTTTCTTTGAGCTGCATGAGGAATGATGCAATAATACTGAAAGTCAAACATTTCTCAATCCCGATGTTATATCAATCTACAGACATATTACAAACATATCGTGGCCTTTTCCCATTCGTGGCGACATCATTGTTGCAGACCAGAAAAAGTCTTCAATCTGGTGTTTTTCTAGCTGGAGATCGTTTCTTCCAAGAGGAGGTAAAACCAAGAGTAGCAGACCCTGTAATTTTGCCCCATTGCCTTCCTCCAGAAGCTGATGACCTCAAAGGCTGTGTTCCAAATGTTGACGACTTAACAATGTGCTTTTGAGCTGCGCAGCATAATAACACACATTTAACCAATTACCTGCAATTAGACAAAGCAGCTATTTGAAACTGGAGGTCCCGTTTACACTCACCTAAACAGTATGTGGAGCCAGGGGAGAGGTGCCATTTAACCATGAAACAACATTGTAATACTCACAAAGCAGACCTAGAGTCGTTTCTAGATCCATCGAAAGTAGATATTGGGAACTACTGTCCAAAACATGTAACTCGAGCCCTTCTGTACAAAAAGATCCTGTCATAGTATGATGTCAATAGGAAACGAACTAAGAACATCATATTCAGAGCAATTTTCCTGCATTTTAAACTAAAGTACTTTCCCTTAT
Source organism: Knipowitschia caucasica (assembly GCA_964034765.1). Lineage (NCBI taxonomy): Eukaryota > Metazoa > Chordata > Actinopteri > Gobiiformes > Gobiidae > Knipowitschia > Knipowitschia caucasica. The sequence goes on from OZ035837.1 coordinate 91,859, forward strand.
ATTAGTTTTTTCAATGTCCTCTACTTGATTACATTAATCACGATCACGTCCACAAACCCAAAAAATCATTTTCACCACACACATCTACTGTATTTAATAGGAACGCAGATTCAACTCCTCCCTCTTGTGGTAGCTAGAGATAGGGCAGGCTGATAGCATTGTTCACCCCTTCATACCGTAAATTTTTGACGAAGAAATTATTTTGCATTCTAAAACGTGAAATAATAAAAAAAAAGTCTCATTGTCATGTTTAATTATCCAAAAGATATTGTTAATGTCTTCTTTAAAACAAAAGTATTGCCACAAACTCAGTGGTTGTCAAGTTCTTAATGGAAATGTCCTCCTGATACTTTTTCAAATTTGGAAAAGAATTAAACTAATTTAACTCCCTGCCCTGGTCTGTGGCATGGGGCGTTTACAGGCGGGAAGCATTTTTAATCAGATTAATTTCAGATGAATATAATGACTAAGTGAATATTCCCATTATCTTTGTAATGGCCAAAATAATGCATCACATTTCTCCTTTACATTCCAGATATTGGACCTTTGTTTATGTCCTCACCCTCCCTCTCTCAGCAGCTTTTAACGGATGTGATTGGGGGAAATACAAAAGTTGCTCACAGCTTAGTCACTGCGTACAGACATGATCAACAGTGCAGTATCAGCTAAAAGCAACAAAATCCATTGAAAGGGTCCCTGGAGGATTCTACTCTTCTCTAGAAACACAAGTTCTTCTCTTACAGCCTTGATCCACATAAACCGAATAAAGCATGTACCAATAGTAGGCTGAATACTGGAGTGAACGCCGCCAGACAGCCTCTTACTCTATCATTAGAACAGTAGCCTAATCCTTAAAGGTGTGCAGGGCTGTAATTGCACCCACAAAGCGACCTTCTGTGGTGAGCACCCCACCATAACAGTAATGAGGCCTTTAGGATTGTGCTGACGCATCTTAGACCCCGCATTTAACTGAAAAACATATTGGGCCCGTGCCACAAAGCCCAAACACATCACAACAGGCACGAAACAGCCTGGGCTCACAGTATACATGGAATCTAAAACATTTGTATTTTAATAACCATTATTTAGTATTGCATTTTTTAAATACAATCCCCAACACACATATATAAACGCACTACAGAACAAAAGGAAAAAAAACTAAATATGGTTGGACACACCATATTTTACTCTAGAAATTTGTAATATATATAAAAGTATAAAGTTGACAGAAAGGTAAGGAAAAAAAGTATATGTATCAAAGTTTGAAATGGGTTCCAAAATTACCTTTAATTAATGAAATAAAATGTATTTAGGACATAAACTTGCTCTTGTTTCCAATTCTTTTAAAATTTTTACCTGGTGGGTTATAAAAAAAAGTTTGAAAAGTGCTTAAAGTAGGGTGGGTAAACCAACTTTGTAAACCCCCAAAAACGAACCTCACTCAGCCAATCAGCTCTTAGCTCAAAGCGTCAAATAGTGACTTTTCTACCTTAACAAATATGCAAAAGATAAAAAAGAGAAAGACAGCAGGTTTGGTAAGATTTGATCACACAAGAAATACATTTAAAATACTTACTATTGAGGCAGACAAGCATTTGATGGGAACCACAAGTTTGAAAAGGGTCCAATTCTGCAGAACATGGAAACTTGACATCCTCGTAGTAAACTACAAATGCACTCGTTTACCAAAAGTCCAGTGTGGTTCAGCAGAGACTTACTGTGAATCTCTCTACTATCTCTGTCAATAGCGAGCGGCTTTTGCAGAGGCTTCAGAGCAAGAGACCGCAGAGACACAAAGCGCTGCGGCTGCAAACACATCCAGCAGTTTTATTTTATCCTCGGTCCACATGTCTCCGCCCCTTTCCCACCTTGAAACCCAACACGGGACCCAGTACAGACGCAACTCGAAGCAGTAGTTGACGTTTACCTGCCGAGAATCCACCGCCTAAGCACTAAACAACACACACATCGCCCACGTTTCTTAAATATAGCAAACTCTAGTAACTCTGTATGCACCAAGTTATAATCAGGAAATGTGAGTCCGTAGGAAGCCCAGGGTTGCAGTATTGAAAGTAGTCTCCTGGAATTGTACTTCTTTTTTTTTCTATTCTGTTCAAGCCACAGTAAGTAACCGTAAATAACTATAACATAGAAATTATGAAATTTATAAATTAAATCGATTTTTCAAAGAAAGTGTCCCATGCAACATATCTTGTGGTAAACACTGCCATCATACTGTGTAAAAGTGAAACTGCTCCAAACAGATCTAAGAATCAGTTGTTTATTATTTCAGCATTAACACCTTGAGTATTAAATATTGAACAGATTGAGGAATATTAATTATTTGAAAAGGGCATAAAATCATCACTTTGTTCATAGCGTGTTGAAGTGTTTGGTCGATGACCGAGTCTTATTATTTCCTTGTTGTATATAATGAAGAGTTTTTGGGTGTTCCATCCCTCTGGGGCCCGCTTTTTAGCCAGCTTTTTCCTCCAAAGTCTCTTTGAAGAATCGCTTTCAAATTTCTTCTGCAAGTTGAAAGGTAACTTCATTGAATGGCAACCTTAAAAGCAACAAAATATAAAAAGTGAGATTTTATAATTATATGTAGTTGCCTTGATGAAGACCATTTTGGCATAAATATGTATTTGTAAGTGACTGCCACAGTGAATGCTCACCTGTTTCTTTTTTGCCTCTGCCCAACCACACTCCCCCACCTCACAAACTTCCTCCGCTTTAGGAAGCTTTTGTATTTGTGTCGGTATCACATCTTCCCTCGACGGAATTTTCAACACATATCTACAGCGGAGAGGTGCGCCGACCCGCTGTCATCCACCAGCACTGGAACAGACCCTGGTGGAAAAAGGACCTACTCCTCTAGCCGTTCAGCCTCCTCCTGGGCCAGGGTAGGCTCCAGGGCCTAAGCAGGGAGGGAGTAGCGTAGAGACAGCCAAGCTCTCCAAAGGACTCACGGACAGCTTACCGAGGAACCAACGCCCCTCAACGCTCAGGCTCCGCGCACCCATCGTGAGGGAGGCGTAGTGTTTATCTGCTGCAGTCGAAATAGCTATGTTTCTAAAGTGCAAGAAGGAATGAGCCGATGCAGAGGGCGTCCCACTATATTGTATAGAACCTGAGACGAGAAAGAACAGCCAATAAAAACAACAATTATGTATGGAAACATAAAGAGGAATATAAGAAAAGAGACCTCACCTGTCACTCTGCCTAGCAGCCCGATACGAAGCAGCTTTGAGGTAAACATCTTATAATGTGCATTATTGAAACATTCATCAGGAAAAACTCTGCACTTATTCTGTGGAACAAGTGCAAGAGGTAAACATATGAACCACTATATAATTCATCATAACCAATCCATCAACTGTTTCATGCTGCAAGATAGGCACACTTGTAAATACACTCAATACAAACAACTTGATTAAAAATCATAGAGGGTTGAAGCACAGTTATATAACAGCTAATGTGTATATTTGATCATTATTATTGGCGAGGAAAGCTAATGGTGGTGCTAGCGTGAGCTTAGCTGTGTCCGTGTGGACACAGGGCGTCAGGACAACACACAGACCCAAGAAGTCAAACAAATACATGGTTCTCAAAAGCAAAAAAGAGTGAGATGAGTTAAAACTACCTTGTGGTTTGGACGTGAAGGATGAAATAAGCAAAAATTTCAATGTACTCCAGGAGACAACTTTTCCGACCTGTTCAACTAGAAATTAGTTACGTTTACCGGGTCCAATTTCTCTGAAAGGTTCCTCTCTCAGAAAGTCTAAGCCATCAGAACAACATTGCATACATTATTTTTTTCAACAACTATTACGACATGATACATATTATTACATGGACATATTTTAACTATTTTTACTGTGTATGACCATGAATCTATTCACATCAGCACAGCCTGAACTTGATGTATATACATTTGTATTAATTTGTCTACACCAACTCGTTAAACAATCAGTTGATAAATCAGTATTATGAAAAACGTGACATTGTTTTCATTTGTATGTACTTTTATTGTTTATTTCTTGGTTTCCTCAACACCAACATGTGTGGCCCCTGTAGAGGCGCCGCCAAACCCCACTTTAGGGAAGGCACTGGGGGCTAAAACCAAATCTGACTCTTTTATTAGTGTGTTGCTATGGGTATTTTTTTTTTTTTTTTATTTAAAAAAAAAAAAAATTTAGATATTTAGTTAGGTTTAACAAGGTATAACTCCCTCACATTTAATTATCATGTATATATAATAAAATTTGTCCACTCACCTTTGGCCCTCCGGCGGAGCGGATTTTATCCCTCTCTAGCGCTCGGGTCCTCTATCCAAGGCCTGGGAGCTTGAGGGTTCTGCGCAGTATCTTTGCTGTTCCAAGCACTGCACATATCTGGAAACCGAGATGTCCGAGGTTGTTCCGGAATCCGCTGTAACCACTCTTCAAGCTTCGGTCACTGCCCTGAGTGCACCGATCACCACGGCACTACTGTCACCTTTACCCTCCAGCCCTCCTCCACTCCTCTCTGAGACCTGGTATTTCTCAGCTTTTCATGATCTTTATTTTTCCGGATGTTACCATCGACTTGGAATTTGCCATCCACCACCACGGCTGGTCCTCAGCCCTTTGTCCTACCACCACAATGTCGGTTGTTTCGCCATTACCATTTGGTCGGTCTGTATCTGGAAGTCCCACAGGATCTTCGCAGCTGGCTCATCATCTCCACCACCTTTGGAGGAGTTTCCCATAGACCTTGGGTTTCCAGCCCATAATCTGCACAGATGTTTCTGTAAACACTATGCAGCCACTTGGTTATTGGCGATCCATGTAGGCCTTCCCTGCCAGCTCTTGCAGCCCTGCAGTTTAGTGTTTTGGATTTGTCTCCAGGTGCCTCTTTGCACAACCGACACCTTGGGTCTTGCTGGTGTGGTATATCTGGGCCTCTATCCGGCTCTGGTGCTCTGATGCCTGTTCCTGTGTCAGCCATGATGAGCGCACTCTGTGCTGTCGCTGTAGGCCAGCCCCTTTCTGCAGGATTGTAGGACATCTTGAGATCCAGCCACTTCTGTTATGCTCCGTGGTACATGCCGTGTAGGGGCCTTTGTTCTCCCCATGAAGGGCTCTCCTCCAGCACCTCCTCATACTCGCCACTGCCTGAGTCCATTCACATGAGTACGTCATCCCGTTATTTTTTTGTTGTTTTTGGCCTTCATCCATGATGTAGTTATGGAGTTTGGATGTTTCGTCCAGGACTAGTCACCTAGTCACACTCACAGTCTCCGCCTCCTTCTTTACGCTTCCGTACAGTCCTCAGGGTGCAGAGGATTTGGGTATGGAACCCGCCATGGCATGGTAAGGAACTTTCGAGTTTAACATCATCCGTGGTCTGAATCTCTTCCTTTGGCCACCTGATATTCCTGCAGGGTATCAGATCACTGCAGGGGCGGTAGCTGTTAATTGCCCGGCCTTGTTCTTGCCATTGAGCCGCTTCTTAGGACCTTGCCTTACACTCGCTGGAGTATTTGTGCAGTTGCCGCTTTCCACGTCACCATGTTCTGAGGTGCCATTTCCTGTGGTATACCGAAACTTGTAACTGTCTCAACGTCGGCTATTAGTTCCCCTCTGGAGTGAGATCCCTTCTGTGTGGACTACCTTTCCTCTCCGAGTCCACCATCCTGCTACATTTCTCGAGTCCGAATGACATCCCGATTCTTGGCGGTAATCCTTCGGTTGTTTGGAATCAGAGAGTCGATGGCTCTCTCGCTCTTGGCCGTACTTTTGATGTCATCCAGTAAGACAGCGTGAACTGATCTTGCTGCTGTTCCTGAGGCGGTACCATAGCCAGTCTGGTCAATTAACTTGGCTTAGAGGTTGAGGCCTATGCAGAACAGTAGTGGGGACGAAGCATCTCCATGGTAGATACCAACATTTGATGGTCACATTGTGCGAGCGCTATGCCATTTGCCTCAAGGGAGGTCTTCCACATTCCCATCGAGTTTGCAACGAAGTCCCTTAGAGCCCTTTGAAATTGTACTCAATCTTCAAAGCATTCCATGAGCCAAAGTGATGTGGCATTGAGTCGAGGCTTTCTGGTAAATCAAATCCGCTGTGCACCAGGTTGGTGGTGTCTGACCGGACAGTACTGGCGCCTTTTCTGTCAAACCAGGAGCGGGTGTTTGGCTCCTCTTGTGGTCCCTAAACAAGTGCCCTCCTGTGCTGTGCTCATGAGAATGTTCCATATGCCCACTTATCTTAGCCCGCAATGAATGCCAGACATAGCTTCCCATGTTGTGGAGAGACAGTTATTGGCCGGTATTATGTGAGGGGACTGCAACCCTGACAGGGTCCCTCATGACAGGGACCGTCAGCGCCTTCACTATTAACCATTCTGGATGATCCCATCTCTCAGCAGCTGGTTCATTTGTGCTGCTAGGCGCTCATGATTGATGTGAGTGTCCATACCAGTAGGCATGGACAATGATCAGGGCAGGTGCTGTCCAGTTTATTCATACCTGAGAACTCTTTCTCGGATGTCTGCCTCAGTGAAGGTAACAGAGGTTCTGTTCAGGGAGGTGCTGTTGCTCCTCTCTCAGGGACACCACCATTTCACTTCTGTATTGCTGCATCCATCTCCATAATGTTCTTCCAGAACTGTTCAGCTTTCCCAGCCTCGGTGGTCTGCTCCCCTGTTGTTACCTGCCACTGAGCGTACACCTTCGCAGGTTATGTGTTGCGCACAGCCTGTTTCACCCTTCTGGCTTCATTCTCTTTAGTGTACCTCTGTAGAGCGTCGGCCAGGGCTTGAGCCTTTGTTGGCATTTTCAGGGCATTCAGTATGGTCATCTGGCTGTACATTACTGGTACTGGTCTTTTCATTTGCACCTCTCTGGCCTCCTGTTAATTACTCACTCTCTCCGAGCCGCCTTGATCTTAGCCTCCAACCGTCTTTCCATGGTGGGTATTGTCCATGAGGCTCCCATGGTTTGCTCTTATAGCCAAGCTCTCTAGGATCACTGCTGCTGAGTGTATAACAGCTCCATTGTTTCAGTGATTGTGGTGGTAGTAACAGCCCTCACTGCTGCATTCACAGCTTCTATGAGATCCTTGAGTGGTACTTCACACAACCGCTGTAGCCGTGTCTTTGCCCTGTGCCCATTCTAGCAGGATCTTAGCTTTCGGTAGTCGCTGCCTCGTTCAGCGTTATCAGTTCCATTGGGGCTATGTACCCTAAACCTGGTTGGGGATGTTTGCAGTTGGTGGATCTCCCTACTCTGACTCGGCAACTGAGGCATCAACATCGTTTTGGTACCTCATCAATCACAATATATATATATTACTAAATTAGTCCTATTACATAGAAAATAAAGACTATATATAGACAAACACTGGAGTAAGTAAATGAATTGACTGTGAAATCTTACACAAACTATCATTAAATGCCTTTTTCAATATTACCCCGAGTCGTGTTCAAGTCTCTCCATGATCTCACACAAAGTACATCTGTGACATATAACCAGCTCTGAAGGAGCACAGGGACTGGAGCCTCCCCTGCTTGGACTCTGGAGAGCACAGGACTGGCCTCCTTCATTGACTCTGAGAGGCACAGGGACTGGCCTCCTTCAAAAATATCTCCAAAAAACTAATGCCAGAGTTGCAAAAGAAGAAATACATAATGTATTAAAAAATACTGAATTATTGAAATTCGCAATATAGTTTATAAATCAGTATGGATTTTGTATGTACTTTATTGTATTCTTGTTTCCCTCAACACACATTGTGGCCTTTAGAGGCGCCCCCAAGCCCACATTAGGAATCACTGGGCTAAAAAACCAAAATCTGTCTCTTTTTATTCATAATCACGGTTATAACCTGTGGTGTATTGTTGTCAGGAGACGGAAGTTGTATATATTCAAAAACCCTCGTTGTCATGGTGGGGAGACATAAGTTTGTATATATTCAAACTGCTGCTCGCATCACCTTCACTAGCTGTTGGTCTACAGAACGCTTGTGATCTGTGAACTCTCTCCGTCTCATTTGCGTTTGAGGATCAAGCGTGGTAATAACACTGAGGCACTAAGACACTTTGCAAAACCATTTGTTGACACTTTTCCCAGGTCATGAAACATCCTTGAACGGTCACTTTGGTGAAGCAGGCTCGCACCACCCACGCCCTGCCCCTTTCCCCCTGGAGGTAAGTACCACTGAAATGAGTCATGAAATAACGGATTTAAATAAATGACCACCAACGTGATACGAACATTTGTAGTAGTAGTATATTAGTATATGTTGGCTAATATCAATGAGGCCCCTGTTTTGTGAGAAGAGCTAGCAAGTCCTGGTGCGCCGGCCCCTGTATGAAAGTGCTTCATTCCAGATGTGGAACTTTTCTCTTATCGTTTGTAACATGTAGAACATCTGCTGATCATGGCACAAGTGATCAGAAAAGGCGTAATAGGTGGTGTTTGTGGGCGTCAACATAATCAGCATCATAAAAGTTCATGAGCAGAACCCAGTCACAGATAGTTTACATGTAATCCCATTGAGGGCACATTAGACATGGCTGGAGATGCCTGAAATCTCTCTCAACAACAACAACGGAGGAGGAGAAAAGAGAGAGATTTTACAGCATCTCCACCATGTCTAATGTGCCTCAATGATTACATTCAACTACTGTGACTGGGTCTAGCTCTGAACATTATGATGCTGCTACATGATGACGCCACAAACACCAACTTACACCTTTCAGATCAACTTGTTGCCATGAATCAGCCGCGGTTTTTTACATGTTACCTAAACGAAAAGAGAAAAGTCCACTTCTGTAATGAAGCACTTTCCATACAGGGCCCGGCGCACATGCTAGCTAGCTCATCTCACAAACACGATGGCTCATTGAATTAGCCACACAATACAATACTACTACTACTAACAATTGTTCAATACACGTTGTGGTCATTTATATAATTCCGATTCATGATCATTTCAGGTGGTATTACCTCCAGGGAACAGGGCAGGGCGTGGGAGGGGCGAGCCATCCATCACAAAGTGAACCGTCAAAGATGATTTCCAGAAACCCCCTGAAAAGTGTCAACAAACTGGTTTTGCAAAGGTCTATGCCTCAGTGTTATTACCACCCGCTTATCCTCAAACGCAAATGAACGGAGAGATCACAGATCCACACAACGTCCGAGACCAACTCAAAGTGAATGAGGCGGAGCAGCAGTTAGATATATACAACTTATGTCTCCCATACAACGAGGGTTCTTTGAATATATACAACTACCGTCTCCATGACAACAATACACCCACAGTTAATAAACGTGAATATTGAATAAAAAGAGACAGATTTGGTTTTAGCCACATTGATTCCTAAAGTGGGCTTTGGGCGCCCCCCTCAAAAGGCCACAATGTAGTTGAGGAAACAAGAATACATAAAAGTACATACAAAATCACATACTGTTTTTAATACAACATAATTGCGCCTTAAAATTAGTCCAGTATTTTTTAATACATATATTTCTTCTTTTTCCACTCCGGCATAGTTTTTGAGAGAATATTTTTGAAGGAAAAAGGGGGCCTCCCTGTGCTCCTCAAAGTCCCAAGCAGGGGCCAATCCCTGTGCTCCTCAGAGTCCAAGCAGGAGCCAGATCCCGGCTCCTCAGGCTGTTCATATGTCACAGATGTCCTTTGGGTGTGAGATCATGGAGAGACATGACACAGACTCCGGGGTAATATGGAAAAAGGCCAATTTTAAAGATTGTTAGGTTTAGATTTCACAGTCAATTTCATTTACTTACTCAGTGTTTGTCTATATATAGTCATTATTTTCTATGAATATAAGGACTATTTATATAATATATATTGAGATTGATAGGTACAACCCAAGTATGATGCCACAGTTGCCGAGGTCAAGGGGAGATCCCACCAACTGCAACTCCCCCAACCAGGTATTGGGTACATAGCCCCAATGGAACTGATAACGCTGGGATATCGAGGCAGCGACTGACCTGAAAGCTAAGATCCTGTCAAAATGGGCACAGGGCAAAGACACCGGCTACAGCGTTGTGTGAAGTAACCACTAAGGATCCCAAGAAAGCTGAGTAATGCAGCAGTGAGGGCAGATACCTACCACAACAATCACTGAAACCAATGAGTCTGATATACACTTCAGCAGCAGTGATCCTGGGGGGAGATGCTTGGCTTATAAGAGCAACATGGAGCCATGGACAATACCCACCATGGAAAAGCGTTGGAGCTAAGATCAAGGCGGCTCGGAGAGAAGGTGAGACAATTAACAGAGCCCAGAGAGGTTCAAGAAAAGACCCAGTACCCAGAAAGTACAGCCAGATAGACCCAAAGCCTGAAGCACTCGACAACTGCCAAACAACAGGCTCCAAGCCCAGGCCCGCCGCCTACAGAGGTACACTAAAGAGAATTGCAGCCAGAAGGGTGAACAGGCTGTTCGCAACACAACCGCGAAGTGTACCACAGTGGTCAGGGTACCAACAGGGAGCAACCCACCGAGGCTGGGAAACTGAACAGTTTCTGGAAGAACATATGGAGAAGGATGCATGCACATAACAATAGATGCACAATGGCTGGTGTCCCCTGAGAGAGGAGCACAGCCACCTCCCAGAACAGAACTCAGTTACCATCACAGAGGAAGACATCCGAGAAAGAGGTCTCAGGTATGAAAAACTGGACAGCACCTGGCCCTGATATGTCCATGCTACTGTGCTAAGACACTCACATCACACCTTGACGCTCCTAGCACACAAATGACCAGCTGCCAGAGAGATGGTGACCATCCAGAATGGCTCCCGCAGGGCGACGGTCCCTGATCATGAAGGACCCAGCCAAGGTGCAGTCCCTCCAACTACCGGCCAATAACCTGTCTCTTCCACAACATGGAAGCTCATGTGCCAAGACTAGGGGGGTGAAATCCAAACAGCAGAATCCATCTGTTGTCCAGTTGCTGGCACAAGAAGACACCTAAAATAAAATAAGAAGGACTGGCCTCCCACTTAGAGGTCGTTAGGTCATAAAACACATGGTTATAGAATGTCACGTATTTATAAATACAACACTGGTTTTGCCTTCTCCGTGTCATACCACACGTGTATCCTGGACATGACTGTGGCCCTGGATGGCAGCTCGTACGTGAGGTCACCGGAGGCAATCCAGATAATATCACGGAGGCCTTCGTCTTCCACTATATAAACTGGTCTGCATGCTGTGGCTATCCGTTTAGCTATAGCTTGGGTCAGTTTACTGGAGGTCGACGTATCCATCTGTTCTGTTCTGTGTAGGCCTCAACCCTCTAAGCCAAGTAATTGACCAGACTGGCTATAGATACCGCCTCAGGAACGGAGCAAAGATCAGTCACCTCCTCCACATGGATGACATCAAGCTGTACGCCAAGAGCGAGAGAGACATCGACTCTCTGATCCAAACAACCAGGATCTACAGCCATGACATCGGGATGTCATTCGGACTCGAGAAATGTAGCAGGATGGTGACTCGGAGAGGCAAGGTAGTAGTAGTAATCATTATTTATATACCGCCTTTTCACTGCAGATCTGAGTCTCAAAGCGGTTTACAATTGTTAATTATGGGCACTTGTCCTCTCACTCCACACAGAGATGGGAGCGGGGTCGCCAGTACAGGAGGCACATGCCAGAACTATTGTACATATTTTTAGTGGTAGGGGAAACCGGAGTACCCGGAGGAAACCTACGCAGACACGGGGACATCTGTGCAGAGTATGGGCTGGAAAACCCAAGGTGTAAGTGGGAAACTCCTCCAAAGGTGGTGGAGAATGAGCGTGCAAAGATCCTGTGGGAATGGTAATGGCGAACCAACCTGACATCGTGGTGGTGGACAAAGGGCAGAGGACAGCCGTGGTGGTGGACAAAGGGCAGAGGACAGCCGTAGTGGTGGACAAAGGGCAGAGGACAGCCGTGGTGGTGGACAAAGGGCAGAGGACAGCCGTGGTGGTGGACAAAGGGCAGAGGACAGCCGTGGTGGTGGACAAAGGGCAGAGGACAGCCGTGGTGGTGGACAAAGGGCAGAGGACAGCCGTGGTGGTGGACAAAGGGCAGAGGACAGCCGTGGTGGTGGACAAAGGGCAGAGGACAGCCGTGGTGGTGGACGTGGCAATTCCAAGCGATGGTAACATCCGGAAAAAGGAACACGAAAAGCTTGAGAAATACCAAGGTCTCAGAGAGGAGCTGGAGAGGGCCTGGAGGGTAAAGGTCACAGTAGTGCCCGTGATGACCGGTGCACTCGGGGCAGTGACCCCGAAGCTAGAAGAGGTTACAGCGGATCCCTGGAACAACCTCGGACATCTGGGTCCAGAAATGTGCAGTGCTAGGAACAGCAAAGATACTGCGCAGAACCCTCAAGCTCCCAAGCTTCTGGGAGAGGACCCGAGCTTAGAGAGGGAAAACCGAAAGGTGAGATTTTTAAAAATATATATATATATATATATATATTATATATATATATATATATATATATATATATATATATATATATATATATATATATATATATATATATATATATTATATATATATATAATGGTCTAGCCTACTTCGTGGCTAGACCACTGTATTAGTACATCTGATGCGCATGCTTCTCTTGGGTCAATGGAAATACTGTATGATATGGTTACAGGTGACCATATACCTATTTATTTCTCTGTTAAAGTTGAACAGTTGCCAGTACTGTTTACAAATGAGAAAATTGTACATCAAGGGAAGTTGGACTGGTCGTCTCTCACAAAGGAAGACCTTATGTCCTATTTTATCCAGACTGGCAAATTACTCTGCAGTATTAGTTTACCTTTGGATGCAATCAGATGTACTGATCCAAACTGTGTGGATGTTAATCATAGTAGAGACATTTGTGTTTTTTATGATGAAATTATAAGCTCTCTAGATAAAAGTGGTACCCCCTTTCGTAAACTGATAAATAAGAAAAATACTAAGCGGCCTGGCTGGAATAGGTATGTAGCTGAGCACTATGAGCAGGCCCGGGAAGCTACTAAAGAGTGGGCTCAGGCTGGAAGACCTAGACAGGGTCCTGAGTATCAAAAGAAGAAGCTCACCAATGCTAGATATAAATATGCCATAAGGTTTATTAAAAAAAATGAGGAATGTATGAGATCAGATTCCTTAGCTGGGAAGCTCTTGAGTAACAACGTTATTGATTTCTGGAAGGAGGTGCGAGTTCTCAACAGTGATAGGACAACTCTACCCTGTACTGTGGATGGCATTTCTGGTCCTGAAAACGTATTGGAGCGCTGGAAACAGCATTACACAGCCCTGTTCAATTGTCTACCTGCTGAAAAACTAAACGTGGAGGCTATAGAAAAACACGAGTGTGTAAGCATAATGGCACATGATGTGTACCAAGCAATTAAAAATATGCCTGACAATAAAACTTGTGGTGCTGATGGTATATATGCTGAGCATTTAAAACACACCAGCATTAGACTATCCCCTCTTCTGGCCATTTGCTTTACCAGCTGTCTGACCCATGGTATCCTGCCTGATGCACTTTTTTCTGTCACCCTGGTGCCAGTCATAAAGGACAAAGCAGGAAGAATGGGCAGTGTTGACAATTATAGGCCCATCGCCTTAGCGAGTATTACATCAAAAGTCTTAGAAAAGGTACTGTTATGTAGAATACAAGACATTATTTCCTCTGCTGACAATCAATTTGGGTTCAAGTCAAAGCATGGCACAGACTTATGTATATTTGCACTAAAGGAAATAATCAGGAAATATAAGAATAAGAACTCTTCTGTGTTGATATGTTTCATTGATGCTTCCAAAGCATTTGACCGGGTTAATCACCCAAAGCTATTTACTAAAATGCGTCAGCGAGGAGTACCTGAGTACATACTGAGAATCCTAGTCTACTGGTATGCTCACCAGATAATGCAGGTGAGGTGGGGTAGTAGTGTCTCTGCCCCCTTTGGCGTTACCAATGGAGTAAGGCAAGGTGGAATTCTTTCTCCAGTGTTGTTTAGTCTGTATATGGATGAGTTGTCACAATGGTTGAATGCATGTAGGACTGGCTGTATGATTGGTTCAACTCTTGTAAATCACCTAATGTACGCTGATGATGTTGTTGTATTGAGTCCAAGCAGTGCTGGCCTCCAAGAACTTCTTCATGTTTGCTCCAAGTATGGTCTGGAATATGACATCAAATATAATGCCAGCAAGAGTGTCATAATGATTTGCTGGACAAGAGATGACAAAATCTTGAAGTTTCCTCAATTTGAATTGTGTGGAAATAATCTGATGTTGAGTAGCAAATATAAGTACTTGGGACATTTTATTACTGAAAACCTGTCTGACGATGATGATGTGTTACGGCAGTGCCGCATGATGTATGCACAGGCCAATAGGCTTGTGCGCAGGTTTGGTGCATGCACAGATGAAGTGAAAAAGACACTTTTTAAAGCTTATTGTACACCGTTATATACGGCACATCTGTGGTCAAACTATAGACAATCCAGCATGCGGAAGCTAAATGTGGCATACAATGACTGCCTAAGAATCCTGTTGAAAAGGTCTCGGTGGGAGAGTGCCAACCTATTATTTGTTTCTTCTGGGATTCGAACTTTTCGTGCTGTACTAAGAAACCTGATGTACAGATTTATTTGTCGACTGAATCAAAGTCAGAATGTGATCATAATGAGCCTGACCAACATCAGAATCAGTGCCACACGCTATCAGTCTGAACTGTGGCGTCACTGGTACAGTAGTCTGCTGTAATCATGTATTTTTTATGATTATTGTTGTTTTTGTTTTTGTGTAATGTCTTTCTTATCTGGACTTTGTGTCTGTAATAAAGTTATATATATATATATATATATATATATATAATATATAATATATATATATATATATATAAATATTTATATATATAAACATTATATATATATATATATATATATATATTATATATATATATATATAATATATATATATATATATATAATTAGTACAGACAAAAAAATTGACACTTTCTCCTTCACTGAGTTCTTTTCTATTGCTGTAGACCCGCACCAGGCTGTGTAAGGGCTGTTTGACCAATAAGGAGAGTGATGGTGCTAGGCCACATGACCTCCACAGTCACCGGACCTGAACCCAGTACAGATGGTTGTGGACCTGAACCCAGTTCAGATGGTTTTGGGGCTGGACCACTGAGTGAAGGGGCCAAGGGAACTCCTTCAAGACTGTTGAAGACCATTTCAGGTCCTCTTAAAGCTCATCCAGAGAAAGCCAAGAGTGAAGCAGTATCAGAGAAAAGGTGCTACTTTGAAGAACCAGAATATAACACATGTTTTCACTTGGTTCATACTTTTTTACTACGTACATAATTTACATGAGTTCATTCATAGGTTTGATCTACTACTTTGTTACTACTCATTTTGACCAATGAGGAGACCACATGTCACTAACGAGCCACGGCCCACTGGTTGAGGAACACTGTACTAACCTTCAGAACCTGGGATTGACCAGCTGCATCAGCGGCTCTACCAAAAGCTCTATGTGTTTGTTATCATAACATTTCCTGTGTTCGAACTAATTCTCTGATCTGTTTTGGAGAATCGACAGCTTTGTGTAGTCCTCAGGGAAACTACTGCTGTGATTTATGGCGATAAACAAACAAACAAAACCATTGCTGTTTCATGGCGGAGACGGTGCTAACGAGCCTCCTCTGTCTCTAACGAGGACTAAAGTCGCTAATGGTGCTACAGCCGCTAATGGTGCTACAGCCGCTAATGGTGCTACAGCCGCTAATAGGCAGTAATTACAGAGTGAGTTTCCTGGGTCTGAAAAGGTTACGTCCACCTAGTCCCTCGCGCTGATACCATCACAGCACCAGGTGACGGACAGATACTCTCTGGGTCTAATGGGCGGGACCCCCAGGAGCAATGTTAGTATCATTTACAGTTTGGAAAGAATTAAAGACCACACACTTTGTGTGTTATTAAAGAAGACATACTTTACTTTATGTGTTATTAAAGACCACACACTTTATGTGTTATTAAAGAACACATACTTTACTTTATGTGTTATTAAAGAACACACACTTTACGTGTTATTAAAGAACACACACTTTATGTGTTATTAAAGAACACATACTTTACTTTATGTGTTATTAAAGAACACATACTTTACTTTATGTGTTATTAAAGAACACACACTTTATGTGTTATTAAAGACCACACACTTTATGTGTTATTAAAGAACACATACTTTACTTTATGTGTTATTAAAGAACACATACTTTACTTTATGTGTTATTAAAGAACACACACTTTATGTGTTATTAAAGACCACACACTTTATGTGTTATTAAAGAACACATACTTTACTTTATGTGTTATTAAAGAACACATACTTTACTTTATGTGTTATTAAAGAACACACACTTTATGTGTTATTAAAGAACACACACTTTATGTGTTATTAAAGAACACATACTTTACTTTATGTGTTATTAAAGAACACATACTTTACTTTATGTGTTATTAAAGAACACACACTTTATGTGTTATTAAAGACCACACACTTTATGTGTTATTAAAGACCACACACTTTATGTGTTATTAAAGAACACATACTTTACTTTATGTGTTATTAACCCTCTAGGCGCCATGGTCGACTTAAGTCGACAAGCTGCGGTACTGTTTAAAACGGCCGAGTGTGACCAACTGAGTGTCAAAATTCATTCATACTCCCTGCCACTAGTTGGCAGACATGTCAGACTACCTCCTTGGCCCCAAAAAACGACATGCTCCTATACAAAATATTCAAGCAACACCGCGTTGAACCAGTGCGGAAATCATAGCGAAGCGATGCAGCTGCGGGGCAGCCTGTGAGTGTTGTACCGCACCAAACACTAACTTTAGACACTTTGCACAGAGTCTGCAGTGGGAACAGTGTTTCTTAGAGTAAGGCAAAGTCATTGGGAGGTTCGGAGACAGGTTAGATTTGCGGAGAACAAGCCTGGAACTCGGGTCGGGGCGCCGCGCCGCGACCTCCAGTCTCCGCTGAAGTTTCCGCCAAAGTCTCCGCTAAAAGTGCTTCTCACATATTTATTTTCATGCCTCCCGTAATCACAGGGACAGCAACGTGTTGGAGAAGCTTTGTCTTGTGTGTGTTAGACGAGAGAGAGAGAGCAGTGGAAAGATAGAGAGAGCAGGGGAGACATCTGCTGCAGCAGGAGGGTCGCAGACTGGTCACAGCAGCATCATGATTTATATTTTTTTACTATTTTCATGAACATTTACAATGTTACAGTGTGTGCTCTGTGTGTGTTCATGTTCTAGTGATAAATATATGTCTGTCAGTTAGAAAAATACAAATATTGTATGAAAATTCTAAAATCCACTATTTCTAACGCCAAATGACGTCATAATATGCAAATTAGATAGGGGGATTTATTCTCTACATACACTTTGGACCATCCTTTATATTTTTCTAATTAACAGAAAGCCTTTATCTCTTATCACTTTTAAGTTATAGCCTTTTGAAATTAAGATGTCAAAATCGAGCGTTTTGGAAAAAAACCTCTGGCGCTTAAAGGGTTAAAGAACACACACATTATGTGTTATTAAAGAACACACACTTTATGTGTTATTAAAGAACACACACTTTATGTGTTATTAAAGAACAGTCTCTCCTGCCTCTAGTCTCTCTCTCTCTCTCTCTCGCCAACCAGCCTCCACCCCCTCATTCCCTCCCTCCATCCTTCCCTTCCATCCTCCCCCTCCAGCCTCCCCCTTCCCCCTCCCTGGGTCCTGGTCCTTTCTCTCCCACTCTGAAGAGCCTGGAGCTGGCAGAATTGGCCGTTGAGCCGGTCCTTCTCCGTTTAGCAGCCGCTTGTTGTTTGTTGCACGTTTGCAGGTGATGTTGCCAGATCAGCAGATGGACAAACTGTGAAAGGATCAGAAACAATTAGTAGAAATGAACTGGTTTTAATGTCCCCAAAACAACCTGCAGGAACCTGCTGAACCCCAGCCTCAGTCTGGGTCTACAGCCTCAGTCCTGGGTCTACAGCCCCAGTCCTAGGTCTACAGCCTCAGTCCTGGGCCTACAGCCTCAGTCCTGGGTCTACAGCCTCAGTCCTGGGTCTACAGTCTCAGTCCTGGGCCTACAGCCTCAGTCCTAGGCCTACAGCCTCAGTCCTGGGTCTACAGCCTCAGTCCTGGGCCTACAGCCTCAGTCCTGGGTCTACAGCCTCAGTCCTGGGTCTACAGCCTCAGTCCTGGGTCTACAGCCTCAGTCCTGGGTCTACAGCCTCTGTCCTGGGTCTACGTCCTCAGTCCTGGGTCTACAGTCTCAGTCCTGGGTCTACGTCCTCAGTCCTGGGTCTACAGCCTCAGTAAGGCAAGGAAAGGCAAGTTTATTTGTATAGCGCAATTTCATACACAAGGCAACTCAAAGTGCTGAACAAAATAAGAAAGCATTAAAATCATAAATAATCACAGAAAGAAAGATAAAAATATAAAATCCCTCAGTTGTAGCACAGCTAAACAGAAGTCCACACTACACAATGCACAAATCATCACCATTAAAATACAATTAAAAACACATATGTAATTAAAAAGCATTAAAATCACACAAGTAATTTAAAAACATAAGAATCACACAAGTAATTAAAAACAATAAAATAGTTAAAAACACAAAAAGTTACAACAATAAATAACAAGGTGTGTTAAAAAGATAAAATTCTTTAGTTGTATGCACAGGAAAAAAGAAAAGTCTTTAACATGGATTTGAACATTGACAGAGAGGCAGCCAGTCTCACATCCTCAGGAAGACTGTTCCAGACTTTAGCTGCATAAATCTGAAAAGCAGCCTCCCCCTGTCTAGTCCTGACTCTGGGCACTAACAGGAGTCCCGTCCCTGCGCTCCTCAGAGTCCGGGCTGGTTCATATGGGACTAGCATATCATGGATGTACTTTGGTGCAAGGCCATGGAGAGACTTGTACACCAGAGAGAGCTGCTTTAAAGTCTATCCTCTGGGCCACGGGAAGCCAGTGCAGAGACCTGAGGACCGGACTAATGTGGTCGTACTTCCTGGTTCTAGTCAGGACTCGGGCTGCAACATTTTGAATATACTGCAGCTGTTTTACTGCATGTTTGGAGATACCTGTGAGCAGGCCATTGCAGTAATCCAGCCTACTGGAAACAAAAGAATGGATAAGAATCTCCAAGTCTGCCCTGGACACAATATTTTTAATTTTGGCAATATTTTTCAGATGATAAAAAGCTGCTGATGTTACCGATCCAATGTGGCTATTGAAGTTTAAGTCAGAGTCCATTATTACTCCCAGATTTCTGACCTTATTTAAAGGCCTTAGGGAGAGAGACTGAAGGTGACAAATGACGGTCTCTCTTTGTTTCTCGGGACCAAAGACAATCATTTCGGTTTTGTCCGCATTTAGCTGGAGAAAATTGTATTTCATCCAGTCACTGATCCGCTGGATACAGTGAAGGAGTGAGTCCACTGGTCCATGTTCTCCTGCAGTCAGTGAGACATAGATCTGAGTGTCATCAGCGTAATTGTGGTAGGACACTTTCATACTTTGAATTAACTGACCTAATGGCAGCATGTAAATATTGAACAGGAGAGGTCCCAGAATCGACCCCTGTGGCACTCCGCAGGTCAGGGCCATATTATCTGAGACATAGTCTCCAATCTCCACACAATACTTCCTTTCTTCTAGATAGGACCTAAACCAGCTTAGGGCAGTACCAGCAACACCAACCCAGTCCTCTGAAATGCAGCCTCCCCATGTTTAGTTCTGACTCTGGGCACTAACAGGAGTCCAGTCCCTGTGCTCCTCAGAGTCCCAGCAGGAGTCCAGTCCCTGTGCTCCTCAGAGTCCCAGCAGGAGTCCAGTCCCTGTGCTCCTCAGAGTCCCAGCAGGAGTCCAGTCCCTGTGCTCCTCAGAGTCCCAGCAGGAGTCCAGTCCCTGTGCTCCTCTGAGTCCCAGCAGGAGTCCAGTCCCTGTGCTCCTCAGAGTCCCAGCAGGAGTCCAGTCCCTGTGCTCCTCAGAGTCCCAGCAGGAGGCCAGTCCCTGTGCTCCTCAGAGTCCCAGCAGGAGTCCAGTCCCTGTGCTCCTCAGAGTCCCAGCAGGAGTCCAGTCCCTGTGCTCCTCAGAGTCCCAGCAGGAGGCCAGTCCCTGTGCTCCTCAGAGTCCCAGCAGGAGTCCAGTCCCTGTGCTCCTCAGAGTCCCAGCAGGAGTCCAGTCCCTGTGCTCCTCAGAGTCCCAGCAGGAGGCCAGTCCCTGTGCTCCTCAGACTCCCAGCAGGAGTCCAGTCCCTGTGCTCCTCAGAGTCCCAGCAGGAGTCCAGTCCCTGTGCTCCTCAGAGTCCCAGCAGGAGGCCAGTCCCTGTGCTCCTCAGAGTCCCAGCAGGAGTCCAGTCCCTGTGCTCCTCAGAGTCCGGGCTGGTTCATATGGGACTAACATGTCACTAATATATTTTGGTGCGAGGCCATGGAGAGACTTGTAACAAGCAGAGCTGTTTTAAAGTCTATTCTCTGAGCCACAGGAAGCCAGTGCAGAGACCTGAGGACCGAACTAATGTGGTCGTACTTCCTGGTTCTACTCAGGACTAATGTGGTCGTACTTCCTGGTTCTAGTCAGGACTAATGTGGTCGTACTTCCTGGTTCTACTCAGGACTAATGTGGTCGTACTTCCTGGTTCTAGTCAGGACTAATATGGTCATACTTCCTGGTTCTAGTCAGGACTAATGTGGTCGTACTTCCTGGTTCTAGTCAGGACTAATGTGATCATATTTCCTGGTTCTAGTCAGGACTAATTTGGTCACACTTCCTGATTTTAGTCTGGACTAATGTGGTCATACTTCCTGGCTCTAGACAGTTAGAGTTAGGGTTAGGTTTAGAGTTAGTGTTGGAGCTAGAGTTAGAGTTAGGGTTAGAGTTTGAGTCAGAGTTAGGGTTTGAAGTAAACTGTGCAAAGCACAGACTCTGATTTATGGCCGAAGCTCAGACCTCTCATGGTGGCCATACTGACCCGCCCTAACCTGCTATGGGCCCTTTCTCCCGCTCTTCAAACTGGACGTGTAGACACCGCTCCACAGACCTCCCTGGTAATTAGCAGAGCAGACACGCCCCCTGTGCGGCCCCCCCAACGAGAAAAGACACTAAATTTCCTGTTTCTAAACTACAAGACGCCATTCAATAGCTGGTATCCCCCCTACTCTACATTTTGGTTCCTCCTCCTGGTTTTGTGCCTCTGTCTAAATCCATCAATCTTTCCATGAAGGCGACATATTACGGAAACTCCCCCGTAAGCTCCGGGTTTGGACTTGGTTTAGACTTGGTTTGGACTTGGTTGGACCTCCCTCTGCCCACTCCACATCTGACGGCTCCAACCGGACGTCCAGAACTTTAGCTTTTGTAAAAATCAGAATTATGGATGAGAACAATGCAAAGACAAGCCTGTGACTGGGAAAAAACACTAAAGAAACGATCGTTTTATGTCTCACCCAAAATCACAGCAGTCGTCTCTGAGGATAGATTGTTGATTCACCAACACAGATCAGAGAGTCAGGTTGAACACGGGAAATGAAATAATAACAAACACAGAGACATTGGTCCATAGGGTTAGAGTTTGGGTTAGAGTTATGTGTGTGTGTATGTGTGTGTGTTTGGTGATAGGAGCAGACGTATGGCCTCTCTTGGGTGGCATGTCTGCATTAGGACACACACATATGCACACACACACACACACACACACACACACACACACACACACACACACACACACACACACACACACACACACACACACACACACACACACACACACACACACACACACAGGCCCATGGGAGCTTGTTTTACAACAGGGGAGGGTCCGCGCTGAATGCTGTGACCCGCCCAGGCCTGATTCACTTTGACAGACCCCTCCTCCCCCTCCCTCTCCTCCTCTCCTCCTCTCCTTCCCCCCCCCCCCTCCTCCCCCTGAAGAGAAGTAGGCCAGTACTAACGGGTCCTGGTTCTCACAATAGTCCGAGCTGCTAAAACACTGGTGTGGCTTTAATGGGAGCAGCATGGGACTCATTTAGGGCTTTTTCAAAACACCGACTTGTTGACGACGAGAAGAGAGCACTCAGTCCCTTGGTCCTCAGAACAATGACTCATTATGGTAAAGTTGGAGATGTTTGGAGGCGGTGTCACTGCAGAAGAATTTTAATGTTAGGACTCACAGAAATTTAAATTTATGGAATTCTGGAGAAGAGTGTTTGGCTTTTCATTCATTCATTCATTTTCATCCCTTTATTATCCATTTCTGGGTCAGGGGGGTGGCAATCAGAGCTGCCACCCAATTCATACTGCACCAGTCCCTCACTGATCCTCCAACAGGTGGTGGATCTACAGGATGATGGCTGCTCCTTCATCATGTAGATGACGCCCTTGATCTTTCAGCGGGGACTTCACGTCCCATAGGAAACGTTTCCTATGGGAATAACCCTCACAGTGATTGCAATAATACTTCAGACATTCAAGAATCAGTCTTTACTTAATCGCCAGAGCACACCAACACACACACTCTGATTGTGCACTACACTTTTCATTCTTTCATTCATTCATTTCTCAACGCTCTTACGCTTGTTATTAAAGATAGTGTGTGTGTCTGCACTTGTGTCCGCGCCCACACACACACACACACACACACACATGTGCGCACACACATGTTACCCACTGAACTGATGCACTTTGCATCAGAGCAATGTGGACAAGTGTGAGATGTGTCTTTCCCTAAACAACTCAATCCGTGCTCGAGTTGTTAGCTACAGTAGCAGAATGTGAACAGGAAGAGAAACAGAAACTCAACCAGGACAACGAGGTCGTTGCTGGAGTTAGTATTAGCGCCACCAGCTGGCAACGTTTGCGAGTACAGGTTCATGTGACCGCGGGCCGTTTCCACACCCCTGTGGCGACGATCCGGGCCACTTGGCCTAGTTCGTTTGTAAAAAACAATGTGACCATGCCCTCAGTCGCTGAGAGTGAGACTGAGAATGAGGCTGAGGCCCTGGTTAACACACCCCTGGTTAACACACCCCTGTCTCTCTGGAGCCTCCGTGGTGCCTTCAGGGAGCTGTGATAAGTGTAGGAATGCCGCCCACCGCTCTGCCCCTCTGTCCGACGCTAATTGAATGCTTGTGTAGTGCATTGTGTAGTGCATTGTGCGTCCGTGGTCCATTGTGGCGTCTCTTTGTAAAGACAGCAGTGGCACATCCCAGCAATTAGAGCCTTTGAGAGTATTGTGATGCGGGAGAAGGATACTGTAGCTGTTTCGTGACTTTAAACACAAAGACTGTCGGCTGCAGAGAGTCTAGCTGTGAAAAAGAAGAAACTGCTGCTTGCGTGGCGCAAAGTGTACAAGATTGCTACAATGATAGTACTACAATGATAATACTACAATCATAGTACTACAATGATAGTACTACAATGATAATACTACAATAATACTACAATGATAATACTACAATAATAGTACTACAGTAATACTACAATAATAGTACAATTATAGTACTACAATGATAGTACTACAATGATAGTACTACAATAACACTACAATAATACTACAAAAATAGTACTACAGTAATACTACAATAATAGTACTACAATAATACTAAAATAACACTACAATAATAGTACTGCAATAATAGTACTACAATAGTAGTACTATAATAGTACTACAATAATAGTACTACAATAATACTACAATAATAGTACTACAACAATACTACAATAATAGTACTACAATAATACTACAATAATAGTACTACAATGAAGGGAAGGCCCCTCCCTGCTGTACACACCTGGAGGCAATGATCATCTGCAGACTGCAAGAACCCATGATCATCTGCACACTACAAGAACCCATGACCATCTGCAAACAGCAAGAACCCATGACCATCTGCAAACAGCAAGAACCCATGATCATCTGCAGACTGCAAGAACCCATGACCATCTACAAACAGCAAGAACCCATGATCATCTGCACACTACAAGAACCCATGACCATCTGCAAACAGCAAGAACCCATGACCATCTGCAAACAGCAAGAACCCATGATCATCTGCAGACTGCAAGAACCCATGATCATCTGCAGACTGCAAGAACCCATAATCATCTGCAGACTGCAAGAACCCATGATCATCTGCAGACTACAAGAACCCATGATCATCTGCAAACAGCAAGAACCCATGACCATCTGCAGACTGCAAGAACCCATAATCATCTGCAGACTGCAAGAACCCATGATCATCTGCAGACTGCAAGAACCCATGACCATCTGCAGACTGCAAGAACCCATGATCATCTGCAGACTGCAAGAACCCATGACCATCTGCAGACTGCAAGAACCCATGACCATCTGCAGACTGCAAGAACCCATGATCATCTGCAGACTGCAAGAACCCATGACCATCTGCAGACTGCAAGAACCCATGACCATCTGCAAACAGCAAGAACCCATGACCATCTGCAGACTGCAAGACCCCATGATCATCTGCAGACTGCAAGAACCCATAATCATCTGCAGACTGCAAGAACCCATGATCATCTGCAGACTGCAAGAACCCATAATCATCTGCAGACTGCAAGAACCCATGATCATCTGCAGACTACAAGAACCCATGATCATCTGCAGACTGCAAGAACCCATGACCATCTGCAGACTGCAAGAACCCATAATCATCTGCAGACTGCAAGAACCCATGATCATCTGCAGACTACAAGAACCCATGATCATCTGCAGACAGCAAGAACCCATGATCATCTGTAGACTGCAAGAACCCATGATCATCTGCAGACTGCAAGACCCCATGACCATCTGCAGACAGCAAGAACCCACGACCATCTGCAGACAGCAAGAACCCATGACCATCTGCAGACTGCAAGAACCCATGATCATCTGCAGACTGCAAGAACCCATGATCATCTGCAGACTGCAAGAACCCATGACCATCTGCAGACAGCAAGAACCCAGCACTCCAGCCTGTTGGTGCCAGATTGTTTGCTGAGTGGTGAATACTGACGTTGGCTCAACCTGGTCAGTGTTGATGAAGCTTCATGAAGTGTTGAACCTCTCCATCCATTGGTTCGAGAAAAGCTTCATATGCTCACAAACCCCCTGGTGGTCAACATCTGATACTTCATATGCTCACAAACCCCCTGGTGGTCAACATCTGATACTTCATATGCTCACAAACCCCCTGGTGGTCAACATCTGATACTTCATATGCTCACAAACCCCCTGGTGGTCAACATCTGATACTTCATATGCTCACAAACCCCCTGGTGGTCAACATCTGATACTTCATATGCTCACAAACCCCCTGGTGGTCAACATCTGATACTTCATATGCTCACAAACCCCCTGGTGGTCAACATCTGATACTTCATATGCTCACAAACCCCCTGGTGGTCAACATCTGATACTTCATATGCTCACAAACCCCCTGGTGGTCAACATCTGATACTTCATATGCTCACAAACCCCCTGGTGGTCAACATCTGATACTTCATATGCTCACAAACCCCCTGGTGGTCAACATCTGATACTTCATATGCTCACAAACCCCCTGGTGGTCAACATCTGATACTTCATATGCTCACAAACCCCCTGGTGGTCAACATCTGATACTTCATATGCTCACAAACCCCCTGGTGGTCAACATCTGATATTTGAACTGTTTGTGAGGCTCTGGGTATATATTTACGGAATATTTACTGAATATCTCTTTGCAATTCTACAGCATTGTGCAACAAAAATACAGTCACTTACAGTATTTACGTAGAACAAACTGTGACAAATGTAAACAATAAAACACACACTTCTTCACGAGTGAAGCTGAAACTCACCTGTGAAAAATAGTTCAATTTAGATTAGATTAGAAGATTTACAGGAAAAAAAGATAAAGGAATGTAAGAAAGAGAGTGGTTACAGCGGATCCCTGGGACAACCTCGGACATCTCGGTCCAGAAATGTGCAGTGCTAGGAACAGCAAAGATACTGAACCCTCAAGCTCCCAGGCCTCTGGTAGAGGACCCGAGCTTAGAGAGGGATAACCGCCCACGGAGGGCCAAAGGTGAGATTTATTTTTATTTTTTATATATATAATATTATACTTGCTTCTTTATTATGTTTAAGTTGGAGACTTCAGACTTGCTTTGACTCGGCTGATTATGTTTAAGTTAGAGACGGTAACCCAAACCCTAACCCAGAGTTTTTATTATCAGTGAAAGTCACAAACTGCGTTGGCTCAAGGTGCAAACAAGTTCTAAAAATGTGTAGAAGGCGTGAAAACAGAAGGATCAGAAGTATCTCTTTCTATTCTCTGACCAACACTTTCATATGTTCCTTTGATAACCCTTTGAGGCAAATATCTACTGGACTTTGTGGTCTCCTATACAAAAGCTGCTACTTCATATTTCTCAATCAGCTTTGGCTCTAGCCCTCCAGTGCTTTTGTGGTTCCATCTTTTCCCCGTCTGACAATAGCCCTGTGCCTCTCCATCCAACGTGACTTAAAGACGGCCCAGCTGCTGATCCCTGTGAGCGTGGACCACGAGGGGGGCCTTTCCAAACACCAAAAACACAGAATATATTCATCCACATGCTGCTTTTGTTGTTCCCCGGCTCCAATTGAGTCGTAGATCCCCTGCCCTCGCTGCGAGTCTGACCTGTAGGATCACAGTCTCAGCTTGTCGAAACATTTGTAGCGTTTGGCTAAAGCAAATCTGGGCTCGCCTGCTGAATCGCACCCCGAAAAAAGGGCACAAAATCCTCCCCCTCCTGCTCTTTTCACCCACGGATAACAAAAAAACCAGTCCCTAACATCGTGGTGCAAATCCTCGCCTTTATGTGCCCAGAGCCAGATGGGGTAAAGGGAAGAAAAGCGGGATCCAGGGAGTTGCATTCAGTTTGTCGGGGCGTGTAAAGAGCCGTGTAAGCCGAGCATGTGGCCTGATGTCCAAGGCGGAGGTCTCTGAGGGAGTAATGAGCTGCTAATAGCTAGCATCAAAACCCAGGGATAAAGAGAGGCACTGGAGATGGGAGACATGCTAACATACAACTGTCCAGCACTAGAATATACTTAGCCTGGTCGTACCACACCATATTACAAATTACATTTCGTACTAAGGTCTGGAGGTGCTCCATTGAGCTCCGTTTACAGATAGGAGGGGTTAACTCCTTTTGCAGATTGAAACGATTGGATCTGAGTTTACCATGACGTATGTAGTGCGCCCGAGTCTGTCGTTAGCATTTAGCATTTAGCCTAGCCATCTCCTTTGTCCCTAACGGGGAGTATCGCTACAATTTTTCCAGCGATTACATTTGCTAAACAGTCCTCTTGCTCCGGCTTCAATTTCTTGATAGAACTAGACCTGAATACTTTACTATCGCATTTTTCGCCATTGCCAAAATACAACCTTCCCGTTCAACGCAAACTCTTGACATCACCCACAACTAACTACAACACCCACCTCCCGCGCTCACTGATTTGTCGGTCGAAATTCAACCGATTGTAATCACAAACACAGGGACCAGACCCAGACGTTACATGCAGTGAAATGATGATTGAGCCGAGTGTACGGATGGCTAAGGCCAGGCTAGAATATACTGCATTTATACTTCTTTATTATGCTAAAGCTAGATTTCAGATTTGCTTCTTTATTATGTTAAAGTTAGAGATTTATACTTGCTTCTTTAGATAGATAGATAGACAGATACATACACAGATAGAGAGATAGATATAGATAGATACATACACACATACACATACATAGCATAGACTGTATATATTAACGGACAGAGTCACGCCTATCGCCGCCGTTCTAACTAATGGGCCAAAAATAGTGCTCTACTGGAGCTATCCAAAATGGCCGCGAGTGGTCCCGCCCACAAGAAAATTGTGAAAAAACGCATCTGCGCATGCGTCAGCCGGAGAGAGCTCCATTCATTTAAACGAGAGACTTCTAAAGTCCACAGCGACTAAACTAGACTGGTCCAGAACACCCCCCTCAGCATAGACACACATGTGGAACGGAGCTTTGGGCCAAGAGCAAACTTTTGGACCATCCTGTAAAGACGTTTTCCAGAGGTCTGCCAATGCTATATGTTAGCATTGGCTAATTCTACTTCTGGGTCCACCCCCACAGGCCCGGGGTGGTATTGCAGCATGTCAGCGTACGTCATTTTGGCCCCCACTGATACATACACACAATCATACATACATACATAGTAACACACATACACATACGCAGAGGGAGTCATGCAGAGGGTGTCATGCAGAGGGTGTCATGCAGAGGAAGTCATGCAGAGGGAGTCATGCAGAGGGAGTCATGCAGAGGATGTCATGCAGAGGATGTCATGCAGAGGGTGTCATGCAGAGGTGTCATACATAGGGAGTCATGCAGAGGGTGTCATGCATAGGGAGTCATGCAGAGGGAGTCATGCAGAGGGAGTCATGCAGAGGGAGTCATGCAGAGGGAGTCATGCAGAGGGAGTCATGCAGAGGGAGTCATGCAGAGGGTGTCATGCAGAGGGAGTCATGCAGAGGGTGTCATGCAGAGGGAGTCATGCAGAGGGAGTCATGCAGAGGGTGTCATGCAGAGGGAGTCATGCAGAGGGAGTCATGCAGAGGGTGTCATGCAGAGGGAGTCATGCAGAGGTGTCATACATAGGGAGTCATGCAGAGGGTGTCATGCAGAGGGAGTCATGCAGAGGGAGTCATGCAGAGGTGTCATACATAGGGAGTCATGCAGAGGGTGTCATACATAGGGAGTCATGCAGAGGTGTCATGCAGAGGGAGTCATGCAGAGGGTGTCATGCAGAGGGAGTCATGCAGAGGGTGTCATGCAGAGGGAGTCATGCAGAGGTGTCATGCAGAGGGAGTCATGCAGAGGGAGTCATGCAGAGGGAGTCATGCAGAGGGTGTCATGCAGAGGGAGTCATGCAGAGGTGTCATGCAGAGGGAGTCATGCAGAGGGAGTCATGCAGAGGATGTCATGCAGAGGGTGTCATGCAGAGGGAGTCATGCAGAGGTGTCATACATAGGGAGTCATGCAGAGGGTGTCATGCAGAGGGTGTCATGCAGAGGAAGTCATGCAGAGGGAGTCATGCAGAGGGAGTCATGCAGAGGATGTCATGCAGAGGGAGTCATGCAGAGGGTGTCATGCAGAGGGAGTCATGCAGAGGTGTCATACATAGGGAGTCATGCAGAGGGTGTCATGCAGAGGGAGTCATGCAGAGGTGTCATGCAGAGGGTGTCATACATAGGGAGTCATGCAGAGGGTGTCATGCAGAGGGAGTCATGCAGAGGTGTCATGCAGAGGGAGTCATGCAGAGGTGTCATACATAGGGAGTCATGCAGAGGGTGTCATACATAGGGAGTCATGCAGAGGTGTCATGCAGAGGGAGTCATGCAGAGGGTGTCATGCAGAGGGAGTCATGCAGAGGGTGTCATGCAGAGGGAGTCATGCAGAGGTGTCATGCAGAGGGAGTCATGCAGAGGGAGTCATGCAGAGGGAGTCATGCAGAGGGTGTCATGCAGAGGGAGTCATGCAGAGGTGTCATGCAGAGGGAGTCATGCAGAGGGAGTCATGCAGAGGTGTCATGCAGAGGGAGTCATGCAGAGGGAGTCATGCAGAGGGAGTCATGCAAAGATGTCATGCAGAGGGTGTTGAGTCGGGTAATTTTTGTGAGGTCAGACTGACCCCAAAGAACACGCCACAGACCGGTAACACATGAGCAACATCTGCTCACATCAAAGGACCTCAGTCTCAGGACCAAGAGTCTGCTCTGACCTTTCTTATAGACAGCCTTGGCCTGAGCTGACCAGTCCAGTCTGTGGTCAAGGTGGACTCCCAGTCCAATCTGTGGTTCAGGTGGACTCCCAGTCCAATCTGTGGTTCAGGTGGACTCCCAGTCCAGTCTGTGGTCAAGGTGGACTCCCAGTCCAATCTGTGGTTCAGGTGGACTCCCAGTCCAATCTGTGGTTCAGGTGGACTCCCAGTCCAGTCTGTGGTCCAGGTGGATTCCCAGGTATTTTTAACAACCCTAACATCAGACCCTAACCCTAACTCATGTCGGAGTGATTCTATCTGTGCTTCATTCTGAGATCATCTAAGTTTATTTTATCTTACAGGTGTTTGAAGCAGGCTCCTTCTTACAAATCCATGTGGGAATAAAAACAAAAAACAAAAATTCAAGTAATTCAAGTGTGGCATTCGTGAGAAATTCAGACTTTATTCAACCACAACAGAATGAAAATAGCTTTTGTTCCTTTCTCTCGATCCTGATCCCATCTAAACACTTTGGAACTAGCCTGGAACGAGGAGATCTTTGAAAGGTAACAGTTACAGTGGAGACCTGTGGCCTGGACAAAGGGACCGAGTCTGGGTCCAAGTTTGAGCTTCGGAAAAGGGGGTTTGGGAGACGGAGCGGGAGGCCGTGTCTTTGGGCGCCTTCTCCTCCGATGGTTTTGTTCCCTTTCTGTGGCTTTTGGAGCCAGATTAGCAGGATTAAGGATGGAACACATATGCTGAGCCAGAGAGGCTCATTCTGCCATTTTTATTTTCAGTTGGTTTTAGTCCAGCTTGGTCCATGGGAAAGTACTGGAAGACTGTGGTCGACTATATAATATATAATATATATATATATATATATATATATATATATATATATATATATATATATATATATATATATATATATATATATATATTATACTGTATATATATATATCTATATTATACTGTATATATATTATATATATAGGCAGGGGTGCACATAAGTGGTACGCAGGTACGCATGCGTGACAAATATCAGAAATGCGTACTATCACTTGAGTTAGAAAGCACTTTTGCGTACTTCACATGGACCAGTCCTTCTCAAACAGTGGGCCGTGGTGCAATAACATCCTCCGTTCTGACACAAGGAGAAACTGTGGCCGCTCTGACAGCTCAGCGAACGCGCGTGGTCATGTACCGAGCGCGGACCATAGACGCGCGTGGTCATGTACCGAGCGCGGACCATAGACGCGCGTGGTCATGTACCGAGCGCGGACCATAGACGCGCGTGGTCATGTACCGAGCGCGGACCATAGACGCGCGTGGTCATGTACCAAGCGCGGACCATAGACGCGCGTGGTCATGTACCAAGCGCGGACCATAGACGCGCGTGGTCATGTACCGAGCGCGGACCATAGACGCGCGTGGTCATGTACCGAGCGCGGACCATAGACGCGCGTATAGAACCATAGACACGTGCGCGTTACGTGCACATTGCACGTGCGGGTCTTGCCTGTCTCCCCCGTCTCTCCCCCATGCCTCTCCCCCGTCTCTTCCCCGTCTCCCCCATGCCTCTCCCCCGTCTCTTCCCCGTCTCCCCCATGCCTCTCCCCCGTCTCTCCCCCCATGCCTCTCCCCTGTCTCTTCTCCGTCTCTCCCCCATGCCTCTCCCCCGTCTCTTCCCCGTCTCCCCATGCCTCTCCCCCGTCTCTCCCCCATGCCTCTCCCCCGTCTCTTCCCCGTCTCCCCCATGCCTCTCCCCCGTCTCTCCCCCATGCCTCTCCCCCGTCTCTTCTCCGTCTCTCCCCCATGCCTCACCCCCGTCTCTTCCCCGTCTCCCCCATGCCTCACCCCCGTCTCTCCCCCATGCCTCTCCCCCCGTCTCTCCTCTGTCCCTCCCCCATGCCCCCCCCGTCTCTTCCCCGTCTCCCCATGCCTCTCCCCCGTCTCTCCCCCATGCCTCACCCCCGTCTCTCCCCATGCCTCACCCCCGTCTCTCCCCCATGCCTCTCCCCGTCTCTCCTCCATGCCTCTCCCCCGTCTCTCCCCCATGCCTCTCCCCCGTCTCTCCTCCATGCCTCTCCCCCGTCTCTCCTCCATGCCTCTCCCCCGTCTCTCCCCAGGCCTCTCCCCCGTCTCTCCCCCATACCTCTCCCCCGTCTCTTCTCCGTCCCTCCCCCATGCCTCTCCCCCGTCTCTTCCCCGTTTCCCCATGCCTCTCCCCCATCTCTCCTACATGCCTCTCCCCCGTCTCTCCCCCATGCCTCTCCCCCGTCTCTCCCCCATGCCTCTCCCCCGTCTCTCCCCATGCCTCTCCCCCGTCTCTCCTCCATGCCTCTCCCCCGTCTCTCCTCCATGCCTCTCCCCCGTCTCTCCCCAGGCCTCTCCCCCGTCTCTCCTCCATGCCTCTCCCCCGTCTCTCCCCCATGCCTCTCCCCCGTCTCTCCTCCATGCCTCTCCCCCGTCTCTCCTCCATGCCTCTCCCCCGTCTCTCCCCATGCCTCACCCCCGTCTCTCCCCCATGCCTCTCCCCCGTCTCTCCTCCATGCCTCTCCCCCGTCTCTCCCCCATGCCTCTCCCCCGTCTCTCCTCCATGCCTCTCCCCCGTCTCTCCTCCATGCCTCTCCCCCGTCTCTCCCCATGCCTCTCCCCCGTCTCTCCTCCATGCCTCTCCCCCGTCTCTCCTCCATGCCTCTCCCCCGTCTCTCCCCCATGCCTCTCCCCCGTCTCTCCTCCATGCCTCTCCCCCGTCTCTCCTCCATGCCTCTCCCCCGTCTCTCCTCCATGCCTCTCCCCCGTCTCTCCTCCATGCCTCTCCCCCGTCTCTCCTCCATGCCTCTCCCCCGTCTCTCCCCCATGCCTCTCCCCCGTCTCTCCTACATGCCTCTCCCCCGTCTCTCCCCCATGCCTCTCCCCCGTCTCTCCCCCATGCCTCTCCCCCGTCTCTCCCCATGCCTCTCCCCCGTCTCTCCTCCATGCCTCTCCCCCGTCTCTCCTCCATGCCTCTCCCCCGTCTCTCCCCAGGCCTCTCCCCCGTCTCTCCCCCATACCTCTCCCCCGTCTCTTCTCCGTCCCTCCCCCATGCCTCTCCCCCGTCTCTTCCCCGTTTCCCCATGCCTCTCCCCCGTCTCTCCTACATGCCTCTCCCCCGTCTCTCCCCCATGCCTCTCCCCCGTCTCTCCCCATGCCTCTCCCCCGTCTCTCCTCCATGCCTCTCCCCCGTCTCTCCTCCATGCCTCTCCCCCGTCTCTCCCCAGGCCTCTCCCCCGTCTCTCCCCCATACCTCTCCCCCGTCTCTTTTCCGTCCCTCCCCCATGCCTCTCCCCCGTCTCTTCCCCGTCTCCCCCATGCCTCTCCCCCGTCTCTCCTCCATGCCTCTCCCCCGTCTCTCCTCCATGCCTCTCCCCCGTCTCTCCCCCATGCCTCACCCCCGTCTCTCCCCCGCCTCTCCCCCGTCTCTCCCCCATGCCTCACCCTCAGCTCAGGTATATTTTCGCTTGCATTGAAAATGCATGTTATTTGTGCACAGAAGTAAAATGTTGTGACCAAATCAAACAGAACAGACCAAAACATTCGTCTTGCTTATCTTATTTTACTTACTTAAGAAAGAGCCTTGTGAGTCATTATTTGACTTTTTTGGCCAATTTTTTTCAATAATTTTTTCCACATAGTTAGTGCCACTTTATTGCCAAACTCTTTTTGACTTATTGTTTTGAGAAACATGTGTTAGTCCCACATTTGTATTGGTTGTTTTATTATCTTTCCTGTGTGGAAGTTGTATATTCTTTATTATTCTACTGAAGGATTATAATAATACACAAGTGTCAGCTCTCAAATTCTTTTGAAATGATGTTTCTATCTGCTACAGAGGCCGAGACATCAATCGTTCTGTAGACGTTGAATTTCAGCAAAAAGAAGCAAGTTTAAAATTTCTATTAAGAACCATCCATCCATCCATCCATCCATTTTCTTCCCCTTAATCCATTTCTGGGTCGGGGGGGTGGCACCCAGTTCACAAAGCACCAGCCCCTCACTGATCCTCCTGCAGGTGGTGAGTCCACAGGAGCTGAGATCTTTCAGTGGGGGCTTCAGGCAAAGTGGGGTTAAGTGTCTTGCCTAAGGACACAACGACAGCAGTCATCAGTGGGAGTCGTGAAGTAGGTCTTACGGTGGGCTTGAACCCACGACCTTCAGGCTCAAAGGCCAATGCTCTACCAACTGAGCTATTGTCGCCCCTCTATTAAGAACCGCGCAACAAATTAGTACCAAACACCATGTCCTGGTACTCATCTGAGTACCTCACGGAAAAAGTTATGTGCACCCCTGTATATAGGGAGCGATTTGTCCAAGATTCCTGTGGGATCCGTACGGACTAATAGCTCTAATAGCAATTAGTCCGTAGGGATCCCACAGGAATCTGGGAATTATTATGGACAGCCCTTTTAAAATTGATATGCAGTTTGTAATGGGTGATTAGTCCATACAGGGTGATTAGTCCATACAGGGTGATTAGTCCATACAGGGTGATTAGTCCATACAGGGTGATAAGTCTGTGCAGGGTGATTAGTCCGTACAGGGTCATTAGTCTGTGCAGGGTGATTAGTCCGTACAGGGTCATTAGTCTGTGCAGGGTGATTAGTCCGTTCAGGGTGATTAGTCCATACAGGGTGATTAGTCCGTACAGGGTGATTAGTCCATACAGGGTGATTAGTCCGTACAGGGTGATTAGTCCATACTGGGTGATTAGTCCATACTGGGTGATTAGTCCGTTCAGGGTGATTAGTCCATACAGGGTGATTAGTCCGTACAGGGTGATTAGTCCATACAGGGTGATTAGTCCATACAGGGTGATTAGTCCGTACAGGGTGATTAGTCCATACAGGGTGATTAGTCCGTACAGGGTGATTAGTCCATACTGGGTGATTAGTCCATACTGGGTGATTAGTCCATACAGGGTGATTATTCCGTACAGGGTGATTAGTCTGTACTGGGTGATTAGTCCATACTGGGTGATTAGTCCGAACAGGGTGATTAGTCCGTACAGGGTCATTAGTCTGTAATGGGTGATTAGTCCGTACGGGGTGATTAGTCTGTACTGGGTGATTAGTCTGTACAGGGTGATTAGTCTGTACAGGGTGATTAGTCCGTACAGGGTGATTAGTCCGAACAGGGTGATTAGTCTGTACTGGGTGATTAGTCCGTACTGGGTGATTAGTCCGTACTGGGTGATTAGTCTGTACTGGGTGATTAGTCCGTACTGGGTGATTAGTCTGTACTGGGTGATTAGTCCGTACTGGGTAGTCCGTACTGGGTGATTAGTCTGTACTGGGTGATTAGTCTGTACAGGGTGATTAGTCCGTACAGGGTGATTAGTCCGAACAGGGTGATTAGTCTGTACTGGGTGATTAGTCTGTACTGGGTGATTAGTCTGTACTGGGTGATTAGTCCGTACTGGGTGATTAGTCCGTACAGGGTGATTAGTCCGTACTGGGTGATTAGTCCGTACTGGGTGATTAGTCTGTACTGGGTGATTAGTCTGTACTGGGTGATTAGTCCGTACTGGGTGATTAGTCCGTACTGGGTGATTAGTCTGTACTGGGTGATTAGTCCGTACTGGGTGATTAGTCCGTACTGGGTGATTAGTCTGTACTGGGTGATTAGTCCGTACTGGGTGATTAGTCCGTACTGGGTGATTAGTCTGTACTGGGTGATTAGTCCGTAAAGGGTGATTAGTCCGTACTGGGTGATTAGTCTGTAGGGAGCGTTAAAAATCACAAATAATGTAATAATATATAATTATTCATCAGTTGCTTACATACGGTTGTCATTGTGCGTTCTGCTGCTTTGATGCATCTGCGGCGCTTTTGAATCGTGTGTTCATGGCTCCGCCCTCTCAGCAGCTGTGTGCTTGTGGCTCCGCCCTCTCAGCAGCTGTGTGCTTGTGGCTCCGCCCCTGAGCAGCTGTGTGTTTGTGGCTCTGCCCCCTGAGCAGCTGTGTGTTCATAGGAGAACCATATGGAGGACAATATGGAGGACCAGAACCATGAGGAGAACCATTTGGAGGACCAGAACCATGAGGAGAACCATTTGGAGAACCAGAACCAAGTGGGGGACCATGTGGAGAACCATGTGTAGGACCAGGACCATGTGGAGGACCATGTGGAAAACCATGTGGAGAACCATGTTGAGGACCATGTGATGAACCATATGGAGATCCAGAACCATGTGGAGGACCATGTGGAGAACCATGAGGAGAACTATGTGGAGGACCATGTGGGTCTTCACCAGACAAAGCAGAGATACACAGAAACCTGGATGATTATGGAGGAATGCGGCAAGCTAGCCCAGCCTTGTGATCTCACACACTATCGCTCAAATCGCAGCGGGAGAGTTTTCACTGATGTTTAGTGACAATAAAAAAGAATTTTGAGAGAATATTAAAACTACTATTATGTACATTTTAGTCCACATTTTTTATCCAACCCTTCACAGCATTTTATTTTTGTCATGAGGCTCCCAGTAAAAACAGTCATGTACCACCTTCAGTGTACCATCTTAACTATAATGTACCACATTATTCCTAATGTAACGTCATAAATATAATGTACCACCTTAAACATAATGCACTATGTTAGATACAATGTTCCATGTAGAAAATACAATATACCACCTTAAATCTAATTTACCATCATAAATATAACGTACCACCTTAAATATTCTAATGTATACAACCCATGGATCTATTATAATGATACAACCCTAATGTTCGGCAGTAGATGGCGCCAGAGCTCAGAGAGAGAGAACCCAGAGTCAGAGAGAGAGAACCCAGAGTTAGAGAGAGAGAACCCAGAGTCAGAGAGAGAGAACCCAGAGAGAGCTCAGAGAGAGACAGAGAGAGAGACCAGAGAGAGACCAGAGAAAGATCAGAGAGAAACCAGAGAGAGACCAGAGAGTGACCAGAGAGAGAGACCAGAGAGAGACCAGAGAGAGAGACCAGAGAGAGACCAGAGAGAAACCAGAGAGAGACCAGAGATAGGCTAGAGAGAGACCGGAGAGAGACCAGAGAGAGACCAGAGAGAAACCAGAGAGAGACCAGAGAGAGACCAGAGAGAGAGACCAGAGAGAGACCGGAGAGAGACCAGAGAGAGACCAGAGAGAAGACCAGAGAGAACCAGAGATAGGCCAGAGATAGACCAGAGAGAGACCAGAGAGAGACCAGAGAGAGACCAGAGAGAGACCAGAGAGAGACCAGAGAGAGACCAGAGAGAGAGACCAGAGAGAGACCGGAGAGAGACCAGAGAGAGACCAGAGAGAGACCAGAGAGTGACCAGAGAGAGACCAGAGAGAGACCAGAGAGAGACCAGAGAGAGACCAGAGAGAGACCAGAGAGAGACCAGAGAGAGACCAGAGAGTGACCAGAGAGAGACCAGAGAGAGACCAGAGAGAAACCAGAGAGAAACCAGAGAGTGACCAGAGAGAGACCAGAGAGAAACCAGAGAGAAACCAGAGAGTGACCAGAGAGAGACCAGAGAGAGACCAGAGAGAAACCAGAGAGAAACCAGAGAGAAACCAGAGAGAGACCAGAGAGAGACCAGAGAGAGACCAGAGAGAAACCAGAGAGAGAAACCAGAGAGAAACCAGAGAGAAGACCAGAGAGAAACCAGAGAGTGACCAGAGAGAGACCAGAGAGAGACCAGAGAGAGACCAGAGAGAGACCAGAGAGAAACCAGAGAGAAACCAGAGAGAAACCAGAGAGAGACCAGAGATAGGCCAGAGATAGGCCAGAGATAGGCCAGAGAGAGACCAGAGAGAGACCAGAGAGAGACAGAGAGTGACCAGAGAGTGACCAGAGAGACCAGAGAGAGACCAGAGAGAGACCAGAGAGAGAGAGAGACCAGAGAGAGACCAGAGAGAAACCAGAGAGAACCAGAGAGAAACCAGAGAGAACCAGAGATAGGCCAGAGATAGGCCAGAGATAGGCCAGAGAGAGACCAGAGAGAGACCAGAGAGAGACTGGAGAGTGACCAGAGAGAGAGACCAGAGAGAGACCAGAGAGAGACCAGAGAGAGAGACCAGAGAGAGACCAGAGAGAGACCAGAGAGAGACCAGAGAGAGAGACCAGAGAGAGACCAGAGAGAGACCAGAGAGTGACCAGAGAGAGACCAGAGAGAGACCAGAGAGAGACCAGAGAGAGACCAGAGAGAGACCAGAGAGAGACCAGAGAGTGACCAGAGAGAGACCAGAGAGAGACCAGAGAGAGACCAGAGAGAGACCAGAGAGAGACCAGAGAGAGACCAGAGAGAGACCAGAGAGAGACTGGAGAGTGACCAGAGAGTGACCAGAGAGAGACTGGAGAGTGACCAGAGAGTGACCAGAGAGAGACCAGAGAGAGACCAGAGAGAGAGACCAGAGAGAGACCAGAGAGAGACCAGAGAGAAACCAGAGAGAAACCAGAGAGAAACCAGAGAGAGACCAGAGATAGGCCAGAGATAGGCCAGAGAGAGACCAGAGAGAGACCAGAGAGAGACTGGAGAGTGACCAGAGAGTGACCAGAGAGAGACCAGAGAGAGAGAGAGACTATGGTATAAGATAAGATAAGATTTGCTTTATTTATCTCTCAGAGGAGAAATGTACATGTCACATTTGGCATGGATAGAACACTCAGATTGTGCAAAAGGAGGAAATGTGCAAACATGTTACATGCAGGATATATATGTACAATAAAGTGACAATAATTATGTACAACAAAAGTGACAAGTGTCAATTGGAAACAGTGTCCAATTGACTTCCTGTATCCGGTGACTTCCTGTATCCGGTGACTTCCTGTATCCGGTGACTTCCTGTATCCGGTGACTTCCTGTATCCGGTGAGCGTGTTTCTTGACTGCTATCACTCTGCTCTCTGTTTGCACTAACACATTACAAATCCACGTATTGTACACCAAGCTAACTGTGTAAGCACTCCGAGTCAGCTGTACTGCAGCTGAGGTTTAGGTAGCGGTTGTTTGTCTGGTCTCGGAGTCTGTTGTGCGGGCCCGGATCCGTACTAGCTTAGCCTAGCCTAGCTTAGCCTAGCCTAGCCGCTAACTCGCTACTATGGCGGCTGCTGTCTCTCCCTCAATCCTTTACTGCTCGAGTTGCCATATGGCGAGTCTAAACCCTGGATCCTTCTCTGAGGGTAGTGATAGATGTGTGAAGTGTAGTGTAGTCGTAGCTCTGGAATCCAGGGTCAGTGAGTTAGAGCTGCGTCTCCGAGCACTGGAGTCTCGAGCTAGCGCTAGCATTAGCTACAGCCAGGCCGTATCCTCAGGGACAGCGGAGCGCAGCTTTAGGGAAAGGCAGAGGAGAACTAGCGAGCCTAGCCTCCCAGCCCGTCCTCCGCAGCTGGGACAAGACCAGGATAGTGATGGCTTTGTGACTGTTCGGAGAGGGCCACGTGTTGTTGGTAGTTTCCCCATTGGGCCTCCTCCTGTTAGCATTTACAATCGCTGGGACGCTCTGTCGGGGAAGAAGGCCCCACTGAGAGAGCCGCTGAGAGAGCCGCTGAGAGAGCCGCTGAGAGAGCCGCTGAGAGAGCCGCTGAGAGAGCTGCTGAGAGAGCCGCTGAGAGAGCTGCTGAGAGAGCTGCTGAGAGAGCCGCTGAGAGAGCCGCTGAGAGAGCCGCTGAGAGAGCCGCTGAGAGAGCCGCTGAGAGAGCCGCTGAGAGAGCCGCTGAGAGAGCCGCTGAGAGAGCCGCTGAGAGAGCTGCTGAGAGAGCTGCTGAGAGAGCCGCTGAGAGAGCTGCTGAGAGAGCCGCTGAGAGAGCCGCTGAGAGAGCCGCTGAGAGAGCCGCTGAGAGCTGCTGAGAGAGCCGCTGGAGTCGCTGAGAGAGCCGCTGAGAGAGCCGCTGAGAGAGCCGCTGAGAGAGCCGCTGAGAGAGCCGCTGAGAGAGCCGCTGAGAGAGCCGCTGAGAGAGCCGCTGAGAGAGCTGCTGAGAGAGCCGCTGAGAGAGCCGCTGGAGTCGCTGAGAGAGCCGCTGAGAGAGCCGCTGGAGTCGCTGAGAGAGCTGCTGAGAGAGCCGCTGAGAGAGCTGCTGAGAGAGCCGCTGAGAGAGCCGCTGAGAGAGCTGCTGAGAGAGCCGCTGAGAGAGCCGCTGAGAGAGCTGCTGAGAGAGCTGCTGAGAGAGCCGCTGAGAGAGCTGCTGAGAGAGCTGCTGAGAGAGCCGCTGAGAGAGCCGCTGAGAGAGCCGCTGAGAGAGCCGCTGAGAGAGCCGCTGAGAGAGCCGCTGAGAGAGCCGCTGAGAGAGCCACTGAGAGAGCCGCTGAGAGAGCCGCTGAGAGAGCCGCTGAGAGAGCTGCTGAGAGAGCCGCTGAGAGAGCTGCTGAGAGAGCTGCTGAGAGAGCTGCTGAGAGAGCTGCTGAGAGAGCTGCTGAGAGAACCGCTGAGAGAGCTGCTGAGAGAGCCGCTGAGAGAGCTGCTGAGAGAACCGCTGAGAGAACCGCTGAGAGAGCTGCTGAGAGAGTCGCTGAGAGAGCTGCTGAGAGAACCGCTGAGAGAGCCGCTGAGAGAGCTGCTGAGAGAGCTGCTGAGAGAGCCGCTGAGAGAGCTGCTGAGAGAGCCGCTGAGAGAGCCGCTGGAGTCGCTGAGAGAGCCGATGGAGTCGCTGATGCGCTGGTAATTGGCTCCTCTATTGTTAGAGGTGTTAAGATCCCAGGAGCCACTGTTCGGTGCTTCCCTGGGGCCAGGCTTGGTGATATTGAAGGGAATCTGAGGCTCATGATGACCCACAAGCAGCGTTTCCGTCGAATTGTTATTCACGCGGGTGGTAATGACGTTCGGCGGAAACAGTCCGAGGTGTTGAAGCTGCAAGTCGCCGCCGTGTGCAAGCTGGCTAGCACAATGGCCGACACTGTCATCTTTTCTGGGCCCCTACCTAGCACTAGCAGTGCAGAAGCATTCAGCAGACACTCGGCTTTCAACCGCTGGCTGTCTGGCTGGTGCCCTCCAAGTGGTTTTGTTCATGTTGACAATTGGAGTGCCTTTTGGGGAAAGCCCGGTCTCATCCGCTCGGATGATATCCACCCAACGTTGGCGGGTACATCCCTTTTGGCTAAGAATTTGGCCCTGGCTCTAAACTGTTCTGCTCGGCTCAAATGACGATGCAGAACTGAGGCCCGGGTGCAGAGCTGCTCTGCCACAACCTCTGAGCCCCCATCTGTTCAGTTACTAGCCTCAGAAGCTAGTCAGATTGAAACTGTGTGTGCATGTGTGTGTGTGTCTGTGTGTGTTCAGTTACTAGCCTCAGAACCTAGTCAGATTGAAACTGTGTGTGCATGTGTGTGTGTGTGTGTGTGTGCTCAGTTACTAGCCTCAGAAGCTAGTCAGATTGAAACTGTGTGTGCATGTGTGTGTGTGCCTGTGTGTGCTCAGTTACTAGCCTCAGAACCTAGTCAGATTGAAACTGTGTGTGTTCCTCGCTTGAAGTCTAAAGCACTATATGAGGAAATCTGACCTAGGTGTCAGACACAGTAACTTA
This sequence comes from Knipowitschia caucasica, assembly GCA_964034765.1. Classification (NCBI taxonomy): domain Eukaryota; kingdom Metazoa; phylum Chordata; class Actinopteri; order Gobiiformes; family Gobiidae; genus Knipowitschia; species Knipowitschia caucasica. The sequence continues at coordinate 133,246 of OZ035837.1, forward strand.
ATAAAAGTTCAGACAGACAGAAATAGTTCTAACAGTAGGGTTGTTAAATGTGGTTTAATGAACGTCAGATCAATCTCGTCTAAATCGCTTCTCATAAACAAACTTATTATAGACAAGGGCTTGGATCTGTTTGCGCTCTCGGAGACTTGGCTCCAACAGGACGACTACGTTAGATTGAATGAGTGCACTCCTCCGACGCATGTTAACTACCAGAAAGCCAGAACTACAGGTCGCGGCGGTGGTGTTGCGATTATATCACACACCAACTTGGTTCTTAGTCCCAAAACCAACAACGCTTTTCACTCGTTTGAAAACTTAACACTTTCAATCACCTGTCCTGGGTGGAGAAAACAAAAAGCAGTACTATTTATAGTTTTATACCGACCTCCTGGTCCTTACAGCGAGTTCCTAACAGAATTCTCTGACTTCATTTTAAACCTAGTTTTGGAATGGGAAAACATAGTTATAGCTGGAGACTTCAATATACATGTGGACGACAGCACTGACAGCTTAAACAAAGCTTTCAGCGCCGTACTAGATGGTGTTGGTTTTACTCAGAATGTCGAGGAACCTACTCACATTCATAACCACACCTTGGACCTTGTCCTGACCTACGGCTGTGATGTCTCCAATGTTGACATCCAGCGTCAAAGCTCGTTGCTGTCTGACCATTTCTTGATCACGTTTGATCTCGCTTTGGAGGACTTTCCTGTCCCGCAAGATAAAACCCTAATGAAAAGAACCTTAAATGATAAATCTATCACAAGGTTCAAAGAACTAATACAGCCTATGTTGAATACTGCTGCAGGTGAACCTGTTCACAGCTGCTGCAGTCCCTCAGTCATTGACCAAACGGTGGGCAACACTATGGAGTCTTTAAAATCTGCATTAAATGCAGCAGCTCCTTTAAAACAGAAAACCATTAGGATTAGATCATCGTCGCCCTGGTACAGTGTTCAACTCCACACTTTAAAACAGGACGTTAGAAAATTGGAGAGGCTATATCGCCACTCCCACTCGGAGCCTGTCCACAGGGAGTGGAAAGCAGGTCTCCGAAACTACAAGAATGCCCTTCGCAGGGCTCGAACTCAATACTATTCAACTTTAATAGAAGCGAATAAAAACAACAGTAGATTTTTGTTTGGTACCGTCGCTAAACTCACAAACTGCCATAGCGCAATCGAGCCTAAAATTCCAAGCTCACTGAGCAGTGTCGACTTTCTCCACTTCATTAATAATAAAATGACATTTATCCGTGACAAACTGGAGGAGGTTACTCCGGCTGTTGGTAGTGGACAGGCTGAAGCGGCATACGTGACTTCCCACTTAGACTCTTCAGTGGGCCTTAATAAATTCATGGCTGTGAGCCAAGCAGAGGTGATCTCTGTGGTCACATCCTCAAAAGCCTCAACTTGCATGTTAGACGCAGTCCCGACATGGCTCTTCAAAGACATACTTCCTTTGATAATTGAGCCTATCGTAAATATAATAAACGCATCCATACAATGTGGCTATGTCCCACAAGCTTTTAAAACCGCGGTAATCAAACCCCTTCTGAAGAAAACAAACCTGGACCCAGAAATACTTACAAACTACAGACCGATCTCAAACCTCACTTTTATATCTAAAATCCTGGAAAAACTTATAGCTGAGCAGCTTCGCTGCCACCTGCAGGAAAATAATATGTTTGAAGTCTTTCAATCAGGATTCAGAGCTCATCATAGACTGAAACGGCACTAGTCAAAGTCACAAATGACTTACTACTAGCTGCTGATAATGGACAAGTGTCAGTGCTGGTCCTACTGGACCTTAGTGCTGCATTTGACACAATAGACCACAGCATTCTACTGCAGAGGCTAGAATGTGATATAGGTCTTAGAGGAACAGCCCTTGGCTGGTTTAAATCCTATTTATCAGATCGGTATCACTTCGTCAACGTAAATCAGAACTCGTCACCTTTTGCTGGAGTAGAATTCGGTGTGCCGCAGGGTTCGGTACTCGGACCGATTCTTTTTACTCTCTACATGCTGCCGTTAGGAAACATTATTAAAAAGCATGGAATTAATTTCCACTGCTGCAGATGACACACAGCTTTATCTGTCGATGAAGCCAGGGCTGGACTGGGACAAAAAAACGGCCCGGGCATTTTTTCCTTCTTACCGGCCCAGGCATGTTTTTGTCACGTTTTTTACAGTTTGTTTACCAGGGATTGGCAACTCAAAAGGTTCAAAGAGCCATATTTGACAAAAAAAACTAAAAACATCTGTCCGGAGCCGCAAAAAAATAACAGCCTTGTATAAAGCTTATATGAAGGTTACACAATGTAGCTACATTAGCTACATTAGCCTAATATCTAAATGACCACGTAAAGGCTACAAATACATAATAAGCATTCATGATTGTCAAATGTGTGTTTTCACTGCAGCGTGTCCTGGAGAGAATGACGCACCACGTGACAACTCTGCTTTAACTTTGACTTCCATTTTTTTGCCTTCATGCAACTGTAGAAATACAGTAAATAAATCTGCTTTTTGGCTCAAAGGTCACACACCTGCACTGTCCGCTCATATCGATTACGTCACAGGCTGAAGTTTGCAGGAGCTGAATGTCCTTAATGGCCTTTTCTTTCACAGTCTTTGCGGAGGTTTTTGAAGTCTGAAAAAGGTGCTCCGGATTTTGTATGAAAGAATCCTTCACGTAATCCCTGTGAACGGTATTTAGTGCTTCATTGTTCCTCGTGTTGCAACAAAACTTCCTATTACATCGCAAACATGAAGCAGTCTTTCCTCATTGACTAAAAGCAAATGTTCAGTCTTGTTCTTAGTCCAGTCTTATTATCGACTCAGCAGCGGCCGCCTGCCGCGGGGCCGCGCCACAGGATATGACTCACTACGTTGACAGAAATGTTGAAATTGAATATTACTTATACACATTTTTACAGCATTGAAATACGATAGGAATGTTTTTCCTCCTACAGAAACCACATTCAAACTAGAAATAAAATATAGCCCTCCCACTCCATTTTCAGACATTTTTGAAAAGGCTCCAGGAGCCACTGTAGGAGCACTAAAGGTTGCCGACCCCTGGTTTATACAGTATGTGGAAGCATACTGCATGCAGCATCAGGATGTCTACAGTTTCAACAATAAAACAAAGTGCAATAGTCTACATTACAAGAGTAATAAACATGTCTCAGAGTGAGGGAGGTGGACACAGACATGAGAATTGGTCAAAAAAGACTGAAATGCATAATGTCAGCCATTTGCTGGCTCTAAATCTGCTTAATTTGTTCACAACATTTTACTTTTGGGCTCAAACATGAACTTTTAATGCAATGGAAAATTTAGGTACCCGAGCTTTAATTTTGTCGCACTTTGAGAGGAGAGGGGAGAGGCGGACAGTTTTCTGCAGCGGTGTATTTATTGGGTGCACAAATTACGCAAATACACGCATGGTCCTGTGCACGTTTATGGTCTTGGGTACATGGGCACGTTGCGGCTACGCGCTCACCGTGTTGTGTTGTGAGCGGCTCCTGCGTCCAGCTCAGAGCCGCTGGATGCGGGAACACTGCGGCCGCTGAGGTGGTGGAATCCCGTTCGAGTACATACAGCAGGTTCCCCGCGGACACGCGCGCTCCCCTCGAACCTTTCTCAACGGATTTACACTTTACACTAACATTTTTTTTGTATGAGGCAAACAGACCGGCCCAAATATGGGCATCGGCCCTTCTGGCATTGCCCGGTACGCCCGATGGCCAGTCCAGCCTTGGATGAAGCCAAATCAGACAGATCAGCTAGAAAATCTCAGTGCTGCATAAAGGACCTTAAAATGTGGATGACTCTTAACTTCCTACTTCTCAACCCGGAGAAGACAGAAGTGATCCTACTCGGTCCGAAGCGCCTGCGTGACTCCCTCACTAACCAGATAATCACTCCGATAATGTCAGTATTATACCCAGTAACACTGTGAGGAATCTTGGAGTCATTTTTGACCAAGAACTCTCCTTCAAGGCTTATATAAGCCAAGCAACTAAAACGGCGTACTTCCACTTACGGAACATCGCTAAAATTAGGAATTTTAGGGCAGCGTGCCCTAAAGCGTTGTATTAAAGACTGCCTCTAAAAAGGTTTAATAGTTGTTCTGCATAGTTTAGTTTCTGCACGTAATATTGAGGTGCACCACTAGGGGCGCACTAGCGTGTCAACAAAGGGCAGCAGCACGGCTCAGATGTAGCTATAGCATCGGCTCTGCCACGGACTTTGGGTTTGTGTGAACAATTGCTGTGTGCGTCCATAAACGTGAGTAACCTTGTGTGCATCATATTGTAGTAATGTTTTCTACCTTAAGTTGTAGTTTCACCGTGTTTTGTGCAGTTTTAAGTTGTGTCCCTTTGCATGTTAAACCTACTAAGCGCCTCGTGGTTTCAATTAAGGCTTGTTATATATATATATTAACGTAGAACACACTTAGTACTGCTATCATTCAGTTTATATAATTTCCTAATTACATCCTGGATATTAAAGTTTGATTGCATTATTTAGTTCTTAGTTTAAGAGGTAATTCTTGCCTGTATACTGAACAGACTTGTAATATATTTTGTATTCTTTTCTGTGTGTCTTGTAGGAAACCACACACACACACACATGCCCACAAGCACGATTGAAGTCTGAATTAAAGGCACTGTTCTAATCATCTGGCTGTGGACATTCTCACCTCTCTCTCTACAATCACCTGAACATATAAATTCAAGTCCTAACCGACCCCTGTGTTGATTGTGACCTATCATTAAAACCAGCATACAGTCCTTCCTACAAGCGTCTTTGAAGAGCTTCCAGCTCGTTCAGAATACAGCAGCTAGGATCTTAACAGGTACCAAAAGGAGGGAGCACATAACTCCGGTGTTAAAATCACTCCACTGGCTCCTGTGGAGTACAGAATAAAGTTTAAAATCCTTCTCTTAACATATAAAGCCATAAATGGCTTGGCTCCTTCTTATCTCCAAGACACGTTAGTGTCGTATCAACCAAGTCGAGCGTTGCGCTCACAAAACGCCAGACGTCTGGTGGTTCCTAAGGTCTCAAAGGTCACTGTTGGTGGCAGAGCATTTAGCTCCAAGCTCCTTTACTGTGGAATCAGCTTCATTTATGTTAAGGAAGCAGATACGGTCTCCACATTCAAGGCCAGGCTTAAAGCACTCTACTTTAATTTAGCATATAATTAGGTAATATATAATATATGGTGTATATATTATATATTTATGCTGTATTATGTTATATATTATGTTATATATTATGTTATATATTATGCTGTATGTATTATATATGATATATATGGTATGTATGGTATATATGATGTATATTATATATAATATATAATTAGGTTTGCTTGGATCGGTTTGCACACCTGGTGTGTAATCCATGAACCTCTTTATTCAAGGCTAGGTTTAAAACAGTCCTCTTTAGTTTAGCATATGGCTAGGAAGGTAAGACTCTGGGAAGGCTAAACTCCTCTGACTGTCAGTCAAGCTGCATAGGGAGCCCCCTGCTGGAGAAGTATGGTAACTTGAGCACTATCCTCTCCTCCTTCCTACTTTATCTACTTTATCTGTTTAGCATTTTTAGGATTCTGACTGTAGTTTGTTCATTGCTATTCACCCGTTGTCCCATTGTCTGTTTCATGGTACGATGACGGGATCTCTGAGCCTGGCCTCCTCCATCTACACCTGCGGACTGCCCCGCCCGACCCGCCTGGGAGTGCTTCGGTCCTGCACCGGACCTGTCCACGTTCAGCGGCCACTGGTCCACGTTCTGTAGCTAGCTTAGGTCCTAGATCATTAGCCTGTCCGTCCGGAGGAGCGGATCCCTTTCTCATATGGGTCTCCCTCCCTGTGGGTTTCCCTAGTTCTCCCCAAGGTTTCTCACTTTTTCCCACTGGGTTTTTTAAGAGTTGTTCCTTGTGGATGCAGGAGGGTCTTGTTGGACAGTTAGTGTCCAACAGAAAGGATTGGTGATGATCAGGACACTTTAGCATTCTACAACATGTATGGACATTTTCTTCTGTGTGTGCTTTATATTCTTCATGTGTTTTAACTGTTGATTCTCTGACCTGTGTTGGTGATTTCAATGGTTTTGTTAAGTCTCTGAGATGATACTGTTGTGACCTAGGGCTATACAACAATACATTGGATTGTATTGTATTGTATTGTGTCAATAGTAGTGCAGGTTTTCACAGTGATCATTTAAAGTGACTTATTGTACAGTCTGACAGCGGTGGGGATAAAGGCCCTGCTCCTTCCTACACTGAGGGTGTCTCAGTCTTCCACTGAAGGAGCTCCTCAGCTCCTCTACAGTCCTGTGCAGTGGGAGGTGTTGTTCATGATGGAGGTGGCTTTGGCTAGCACCTCCTGTCCCTCACCTCCTCCACAGAGTCCAGGGGCCTCCTGTCCCTCACCTCCTCCACAGAGTCCAGGGGCCTCCTGTCCCTCACCTCCTCCACAGAGTCCAGGGGCCTCCTGTCCCTCACCTCCTCCACAGAGTCCAGGGGCCTCCTGTCCCTCACCTCCTCCTGACCAGCTTGTTCAGTCTGTTTCTGTCCCGCTCTGTGCTGCCCGGGGCCCAGCACACGGCAGCGTAGTAAATGGCAGAAGCTACCACAGAGTCATAAAAAGTCCTGAGCAGAGGCCTGCTCACTCCGAAGGACCTCAGCCTCCTCAGAAGGACCTCAGCCTCCACAGAAGGACCTCAGCCTCCTCAGAAGGACCTCAGCCTCCTCAGAAGGACCTCAGCCTCACTATCGACACTATCTAAATGACTTAGATAGTGTCGTCTGTAATAACGGCTTTTGACGTCTGCAACAAGCACGGTGTAATGCGGCAGTTTGGAGGTAATTAGCGCGGATTGTGACTGACGCACAAAGGAGCTGTCACGTCCGCTCACGTCGGGCCTCGCGCGCAGGCCTCGTGGACACGCTTCGTGCACAGGCTCCGATACCCGGATGAAGACCGTTAAACCGATTTGACACACTTCATTAATTAACGTAAACGACGTGACAACAGCTGCGCGCGCCCAAAACACAAGCAGCAAAAACATATGGAGCCGATCTGCACGAGGCCGCGCGCCAAATACACGCACACACACACACACACACAGACACACGCACGCGCGCGCACACACGCACACACACACAGACACACACACACAGACACACACACACACACACACACACACAGAGACACACGCGCACACACACACAGACGCAGACTCACACATACACAAAGAGACACACGTACACAGAGACACACGCGTGCGCACACACACAGACGCAGACTCACACACACACACAGAGACACACGCGTGCGCACACACACACAGATAGAAACATACAATTACACACCTACACACACACGCTCATATATTGGTTTGAATGGGAGCAGTCAAACTGACGGTTCTGGGAGTTCTAGTTTCTGGGAGTCCTAACTGAACGTCAGACACGCACGTGCACGCGCGTCACCCGCCAGCACGCACAGGGCACAGTGGGACGTTGTGATGAGCAGGCCCCGCCCCTGCTCTGTCCTCCGCTGCTGATTGGTCCCCGAGGCTCTTTCAGAGCTGCTCTCATGGCCCTCCTCCACACGCTATAAAAGCCCAGTGCGCGTGAGGCGTGCCAAACTACGGTCACGCGCCCGGACTAACAACAGGTGGATTTGTGCCAGACTTTACTCCATCACATCAGCATCATCTCTGGTAAGATCTGCTCCCATAGATCTGCTCCTGTAGATCTGTTCCTGTAGATCTGTTCCTGTAGATCTGCTCCTGTAGATCTGCTCCTGTAGATCTGCTCCTGTAGATCTGCTCCTGTAGATCTGCTCCTGTAGATCTGCTCCTGTAGATCTGCTCCTGTAGATCTGCTCCTGTAGATCTGCTCCTGTAGATCTGCTCCTGTAGATCTGCTCCTGTAGATCTGCTCCTGTAGATCTGCTCCTGTAGATCTGCTCCTGTAGATCTGCTCCTGTAGATCTGCTCCTGTAGATCTGCTCCTGTAGATCTGCTCCTGTAGATCTGCTCCTGTAGATCTGTTCCTGTAGATCTGCTCCTGTAGATCTGTTCCTGTAGATCTGCTCCTGTAGATCTGCTCCTGTAGATCTGCTCCTACTCTCACAGGGACAACTGTGTCTCCTCTGTCTCCTTTCGGTCTCATCTGTCTCCTCTGTCTCCTCTCTGTCTCCTTTGTCTCCTCTGTCTCCTCTCGGTATCATCTGTCTCCTCCCTGTCTCCTCTGTCTCCTCTTGGTCTCATCTGTCTCTTCTCGGCCTCCTCTGTCTCCTCTGTCTCCTCTCGGTATCATCTGTCTCCTCCCTGTCTCCTCTGTCTCCTCTTGGTCTCCTCTGTCTCCTCTGTCTCCTCTGTCTCCTCTTGTCTCCTCTTGGTCTCCTCTGTCTCCTCTCGGAATCATCTGTCTCCTCCCTGTCTTCTCTGTCTCCTCTGTCTCCTCTATCTCCTCTTGGCCTACTCTGTCTCCTCTTGGCCTCCTCCAGGTCTCCTCCTGGTCTCCTCTGTCTCCTCCCGGTCTCCTCCTGGTCTCCTCCTGGTCTCCTCTGTCTCCTCCTGGTCTCCACTGTGTTCTCTGTCTATAATTCAAACTGAATTGTGAAGACTTTTCCAAACTTAACCCTGTGTCATTCACACCTGAGGAGTTTTAAAAACTCTCTCCTCCCGGTTCTTTTCTGTACTTAAACCGTCCCTCCCCCGTGTCTCTCCCGTATCTCTCCCGTATCTCTCCGTACTTAAACCGTGTCTCTCCCGTATCTCTCCGTACTTAAACCGTGTCTCTCTCCCGTATCTCTCCCGTGTCTCTCCGTACCTAAACCGTGTCTCTCTCCCGTATCTCTCCGTACCTAAACCGTGTCTCTCTCCCGTATCTATCCGTACCTAAACCGTGTCTCTCTCCCGTATCTTTCCGTACTTAAACCGTGTGACTCCCGTATCTCACCGTACTTAAACCGTGTCTCTCTCCCGTATCTTTCCGTACTTAAACCGTGTGTCTCCCGTATCTCACCGTACTTAAACCGTGTCTCTCCCGTATCTCACCGTACTTAAACCGTGTCTCTCCCGTATCTCTCCGTACCTAAACCGTGTCTCTCTCCCGTATCTATCCGTACCTAAACCGTGTCTCTCTCCCGTATCTTTCCGTACTTAAACCGTGTGACTCCCGTATCTCACCGTACTTAAACCGTGTCTCTCTCCCGTATCTTTCCGTACTTAAACCGTGTGTCTCCCGTATCTCACCGTACTTAAACCGTGTCTCTCCCGTATCTCACCGTACTTAAACCGTGTCTCTCCCGTATCTCTCCGTACTTAAACCGTGTCTCTCTCCTCAGCCCCACGTCATGGAGTCCGACACCAGCCGTGTGTCCAGCAGACCGTCCTCACCGGAAGTGGATGACCTCTTCATGTCCACTCTGCGGGCCTCCCGCGGGTACACCGGGGCCGTGTCGTCCACGCAGAGTGACCCTCTGGACGTGGGTCTACGGGGCTTGTCCCCGGAGGAGGAGGAGGAGCTTGTGCGCATGTCCAAGAAAGACCGTAAGCTTCTGTCGGAGAACGAGCTGCAGTCCATCCGTCTGAAGATCAACAGCCGCGAGCGGAAGCGCATGCACGACCTGAACGTGGCCATGGACGGTCTACGGGAGGTCATGCCGTACGCGCACGGGCCGTCCGTGCGGAAACTGTCCAAGATTGCGACGCTGCTGCTCGCGCGGAACTACATCCTGATGCTGAGCAACTCTCTGGAGGAAATGAAACGTCTCGTGAGCGAGATCTACGGCAGCTCCGGGCACCACGCGGCCTTCCACCCGCCCGCGTGCGCTACCATGACGCACGCACCCGTGGCCACGCACCCCACGCCCGTGCCCACGCACCCCACCGTGCATGCGCTTCTGCCGCCCGTCTCCACCTCGTCCCTGACCGCGCCGCGCGCACCGCACGCGCTGCTCAAAGCGCCGCCGCCCGCCAGCTTCCAGCACTGGGGCGTCAGCGGGATGCCGTGCCCCTGCAGCATGTGTCAGCCACACCTGCCCCACCTGCCCCCCATGAGGCTCGCGGACTCCAAGTGAGCGCGTGTCTCACAGACTGTGACGTCATAGAGATATTCTATATTAGAGTCTCATGTACATACATTTACAGATATTTATTTACTATTTTGAAACGGTTTCTGCTTCTCATGTTGGGACTGAGTGTGAAATAAACACGTGACACTAAACTGCTGTCTGTGCTTTCTGACTCCGTGACATTACTGTGTAATAATACTCTGTAATAATACTAACATTACTCTGCAACATTAATCTGTAATAATACTCTGTAATATTACTATTACAATGCAACATTACTCTGTAACGATACTCTGCAACATTACTATGTAACAGTAACATTACTCTGTAATATTACTAACATTACTCTGCAACATTACTCTTTAATAATACTCTGTAATATTACTCTGTATTATTACTATGCAACATTACTCTGTAATAATACTAACATTACTATGCAACATTACTCTGTAATAATACTAACATTACTATGCAACATTACTCTGTAATAATACTCTGTAATATTACTTTGTATTATTACTCTGCAACATTACTCTGTAATAATACTCTGTAATATTACTCTGTATTATTACTATGCAACATTACTCTGTAATAATACTAACATTACTATGCAACATTACTCTGTAATAATACTCTGTAATAGTACTTTGTATTATTACTCTGCAACATTACTCTGTAATAATACTCTGTAATATTACTCTGTAATACTACAACCCTAACCCTAAGTAATTATTTATTGAAGTGAATATGACGCGCGCGGCCTCAGAGGCGCGCGGCCCAAAGGCCTTGATCTGAAACACTTTTATTTCTTTCTTCTTTTCACCAAATCAAATATATATAATTATATATATTATATTCATACAAATTAAATAAACACGGGCTTGTCTTAGTTTAATACAGATTATTAATAAATAATAATAATAATAATGATAAAAATAATGATAATGATAATAATAATAATAATAACAATAATGATAATCACAGATTTATTCGCAGTGTTTAAATTTAAACATAGCGGTTTCAAAATGTTTCTACATTTTGGTCAAATTATAGTTGTTTATTGTGAGCTCGTGCTGAAAGTGTTTGAGGCGCGGCTTCAGTGGAAATATCTCGTTAATACAAATAATCTAATAATACTGATAATATAATAATACTGATGATATAATAATATAAAAATACTGATGATATAATAATATAATAATACTGATAGCATAATAATATAATAATACTGCTGATATAATAATATAATAATACTGATAATATAATAATAATACTGATAATATAATAATATAATAATACTGATGATATAAGAATATAATAATACTGATGATATAATAATATAATAATATAATAATACTGATGATATAATAATATGATAACACCGATAATATAATAATATAATAATACTGATGATATAATAATATAATAATACTGATGATATAATAATATAATAATACTGATAGCATAATAATATAATAATACTGATGATATAATAATATAATAATACTGATAATATAATAATAATACTGATAATATAATAATAATACTGATAATATAATAATATAATAATACTGATGATATAAGAATTTAATAATACTGATGATATAATAATATAATAATACTGATGATATAATAATATGATAACACCGATAATATAATAATATAATAATACTGATGATATAATAATATAATAATACTGATAAAATAATAATAAAAATAATAATAATATAATAATACTGATAATATAATAATAATGATAATAATAATAATAATAATAATGATAATAATAATAATAATAATAATAATACTGATAATATAATAATATAATGATATAATAATACTGATAATATAATAATAATAATAATAATACATTTTATTTATAATGCACTTCACAACAAAGTAAAGTCAGCAGCATAGTTAAAAACATAACACATATAAAATAAATATACAAATAAAGAGACTAAGAAATGAGCTGTACGCCTTGAGGTGGTCCGGGAGGGCGGTCCACAGACGGGGAGCAGAGGCCTCGAAGGCCCGGTCCCCCATGGTCCTGAGCCGGGTCCTGGGCAGGAGCAAACGGTGCTGTTGGCCTGACCCGGGTCCTGGGCAGGAGCAAACGGTGCTGTTGGCCTGACCGGGTTCTGCCTGGGGAGTGTGGAGTGAGGAGGTCAGTGAGGAGGTCAGTGAGGAGGTCAGTGAAGACTGTGAAGAAGTGCATCACCGCAAAGGAGGATCTTGTATTCTATACGGAGGTGAACAGGAGCCAGTGGAGGTGCAGGAGGTGTAGTCTATACGGAGGTGAACAGGAGCCAGTGGAGGTGCAGGAGGTGTATTCTATACGGAGGTGAACAGGAGCCAGTGGAGGTGCAGGAGGTGTATTCTATACGGAGGTGAACGAGAGTGGTGAACGGAGGGAAGCCAGTGGAGGTGCAGGAGGTGTATTCTATACGGAGGTGAACAGGAGCCAGTGGAGGTGCGGTCTATACGGGTGACAGCGTGGGGTGCAGGAGGTGTATTCTATACGGAGGTGAACAGGAGCCAGTGGGGTGTGCAGGAGGTGTATTCTATACGGAGGTGAACAGGAGCCAGTGGAGGGGTGCAGGAGGTGTATTCTATACGGAGGTGAACAGGAGCCAGTGGGGGTGCAGGAGGTGTATTCTATACGGAGGTGAACAGGAGCCAGTGGAGGTGCAGGAGGTGTATTCTATACGGAGGTGAACAGGAGCCAGTGGGAGGTGCAGGAGGTGTATTCTATACGGAGGTGAACAGGAGCCAGTGGAGGTGCAGGAGGTGTATTCTATACGGAGGTGAACAGGAGCCAGTAGGAGGTGCAGGAGGTGTATTCTATACGGAGGTGAACAGGAGCCAGTGGAGGGTGTGCAGGAGGTGTATTCTATACGGAGGTGAACAGGAGCCAGTGGAGGTGCAGGAGGTGTATTCTATACGGAGGTGAACAGGTGAGGGCAGGAGTATTCTATACAGTGAGGGGTGCAGGAGGTGTATTCTATACGGAGGTGAACAGGAGCCAGTGGAGGTGCAGGAGGTGTATTCTATACGGAGGTGAACAGGAGCCAGTGGGGGTGCAGGAGGTGTATTCTATACGGAGGTGAACAGGAGCCAGTGGAGGTGCAGGAGGTGTATTCTATACGGAGGTGAACAGGAGCCAGTGGAGGTGTGCAGGAGGTGTATTCTATACGGAGGTGAACAGGAGCCAGTGGAGGGTGTGCAGGAGGTGTATTCTATACGGAGGTGAACAGGAGCCAGTGGAGGGGTGCAGGAGGTGTATTCTATACGGAGGTGAACAGGAGCCAGTGGAGGGGTGCAGGAGGTGTATTCTATACGGAGGTGAACAGAGCCAGTGGAGGGGTGCAGGAGGTGTATTCTATACGGAGGTGAACAGGAGCCAGTGGGGGTGCAGGAGGTGTATTCTATACGGAGGTGAACAGGAGCCAGTGGAGGGTGTGCAGGAGGTGTATTCTATACGGAGGTGAACAGGAGCCAGTGGAGGTGCAGGAGGTGTATTCTATACGGAGGTGAACAGGAGCCAGTGGAGGTGCAGGAGGTGTATTCTATACGGAGGTGAACAGGAGCCAGTGGAGGGTGTGCAGGAGGTGTATTCTATACGGAGGTGAACAGGAGCCAGTGGAGGTGCAGGAGGTGTATTCTATACGGAGGTGAACAGGAGCCAGTGGAGGTGCAGGAGGTGTATTCTATACGGAGGTGAACAGGAGCCAGTGGAGGGTGTGCAGGAGGTGTATTCTATACGGAGGTGAACAGGAGCCAGTGGAGGGTGTGCAGGAGGTGTATTCTATACGGAGGTGAACAAGAGCCAGTGGAGGTGCAGGAGGTGTATTCTATACGGAGGTGAACAGGAGCCAGTGGAGGGTGTGCAGGAGGTGTATTCTATACGGAGGTGAACAGGAGCCAGTGGGGGTGCAGGAGGTGTATTCTATACGGAGGTGAACAGGAGCCAGTGGAGGTGCAGGAGGTGTATTCTATACGGAGGTGAACAGGAGCCAGTGGAGGGTGTGCAGGAGGTGTATTCTATACGGAGGTGAACAGGAGCCAGTGGAGGGTGTGCAGGAGGTGTATTCTATACGGAGGTGAACAGGAGCCAGTGGAGGCTGTGCAGGAGGTGTATTCTATACGGAGGTGAACAGGAGCCAGTGGAGGGTGTGCAGGAGGTGTATTCTATACGGAGGTGAACAGGAGCCAGTGGAGGTGCAGGAGGTGTATTCTATACGGAGGTGAACAGGAGCCAGTGGAGGTGCAGGAGGTGTATTCTATACGGAGGTGAACAGGAGCCAGTGGAGGGTGTGCAGGAGGTGTATTCTATACGGAGGTGAACAGGAGCCAGTGGAGGGTGTGCAGGAGGTGTATTCTATACGGAGGTGAACAGGAGCCAGTGGAGGTGCAGGAGGTGTATTCTATACGGAGGTGAACAGGAGCCAGTGGAGGTGCAGGAGGTGTATTCTATACGGAGGTGAACAGGAGCCAGTGGGGGTGCAGGAGGTGTATTCTATACGGAGGTGAACAGGAGCCAGTGGAGGGTGTGCAGGAGGTGTATTCTATACGGAGGTGAACAGGAGCCAGTGGAGGTGCAGGAGGTGTATTCTATACGGAGGTGAACAGGAGCCAGTGGAGGTGCAGGAGGTGTATTCTATACGGAGGTGAACAGGAGCCAGTGGAGGTGCAGGAGGTGTATTCTATACGGAGGTGAACAGGAGCCAGTGGGGGTGCAGGAGGTGTATTCTATACGGAGGTGAACAGGAGCCAGTGGAGGTGCAGGAGGTGTATTCTATACGGAGGTGAACAGGAGCCAGTGGAGGTGCAGGAGGTGTATTCTATACGGAGGTGAACAGGAGCCAGTGGAGGTGCAGGAGGTGTATTCTATACGGAGGTGAACAGGAGCCAGTGGAGGTGCAGGAGGTGGATTCTATACGGAGGTGAACAGGAGCCAGTGGAGGTGCAGGAGGTGTATTCTATACGGAGGTGAACAGGAGCCAGTGGAGGTGCAGGAGGTGTATTCTATACGGAGGTGAACAGGAGCCAGTGGGGGTGCAGGAGGTGTATTCTATACGGAGGTGAACAGGAGCCAGTGGAGGGTGTGCAGGAGGTGTATTCTATACGGAGGTGAACAGGAGCCAGTGGAGGTGCAGGAGGTGTATTCTATACGGAGGTGAACAGGAGCCAGTGGAGGTGCAGGAGGTGTATTCTATACGGAGGTGAACAGGAGCCAGTGGAGGGTGTGCAGGAGGTGTATTCTATACGGAGGTGAACAGGAGCCAGTGGAGGGGTGCAGGAGGTGTATTCTATACGGAGGTGAACAGGAGCCAGTGGAGGTGCAGGAGGTGTATTCTATACGGAGGTGAACAGGAGCCAGTGGGGGTGCAGGAGGTGTATTCTATACGGAGGTGAACAGGAGCCAGTGGAGGTGCAGGAGGTGTATTCTATACGGAGGTGAACAGGAGCCAGTGGAGGGTGTGCAGGAGGTGTATTCTATACGGAGGTGAACAGGAGCCAGTGGAGGGTGTGCAGGAGGTGTATTCTATACGGAGGTGAACAGGAGCCAGTGGAGGTGCAGGAGGTGGATTCTATACGGAGGTGAACAAGAGCCAGTGGAGGGTGTGCAGGAGGTGTATTCTATACGGAGGTGAACAGGAGCCAGTGGAGGGTGTGCAGGAGGTGTATTCTATACGGAGGTGAACAGGAGCCAGTGGAGGTGCAGGAGGTGTATTCTATACGGAGGTGAACAGGAGCCAGTGGAGGTGCAGGAGGTGTATTCTATACGGAGGTGAACAGGAGCCAGTGGAGGGTGTGCAGGAGGTGTATTCTATACGGAGGTGAACAGGAGCCAGTGGAGGTGCAGGAGGTGTATTCTATACGGAGGTGAACAGGAGCCAGTGGAGGTGCAGGAGGTGTATTCTATACGGAGGTGAACAGGAGCCAGTGGAGGTGCAGGAGGTGGATTCTATACGGAGGTGAACAGGAGCCAGTGGAGGTGCAGGAGGTGTATTCTATACGGAGGTGAACAGGAGCCAGTGGAGGTGCAGGAGGTGTATTCTATACGGAGGTGAACAGGAGCCAGTGGGGGTGCAGGAGGTGTATTCTATACGGAGGTGAACAGGAGCCAGTGGAGGGTGTGCAGGAGGTGTATTCTATACGGAGGTGAACAGGAGCCAGTGGAGGTGCAGGAGGTGTATTCTATACGGAGGTGAACAGGAGCCAGTGGAGGTGCAGGAGGTGTATTCTATACGGAGGTGAACAGGAGCCAGTGGAGGGTGTGCAGGAGGTGTATTCTATACGGAGGTGAACAGGAGCCAGTGGAGGGGGTGCAGGAGGTGTATTCTATACGGAGGTGAACAGGAGCCAGTGGAGGTGCAGGAGGTGTATTCTATACGGAGGTGAACAGGAGCCAGTGGAGGGTGTGCAGGAGGTGTATTCTATACGGAGGTGAACAGGAGCCAGTGGAGGGTGTGCAGGAGGTGTATTCTATACGGAGGTGAACAGGAGCCAGTGGAGGTGCAGGAGGTGTATTCTATACGGAGGTGAACAGGAGCCAGTGGGGGTGCAGGAGGTGTATTCTATACGGAGGTGAACAGGAGCCAGTGGAGGTGCAGGAGGTGTATTCTATACGGAGGTGAACAGGAGCCAGTGGAGGGTGTGCAGGAGGTGTATTCTATACGGAGGTGAACAGGAGCCAGTGGAGGGTGTGCAGGAGGTGTATTCTATACGGAGGTGAACAGGAGCCAGTGGAGGTGCAGGAGGTGTATTCTATACGGAGGTGAACAGGAGCCAGTGGAGGTGCAGGAGGTGTATTCTATACGGAGGTGAACAGGAGCCAGTGGAGGTGCAGGAGGTGTATTCTATACGGAGGTGAACAGGAGCCAGTGGAGGGTGTGCAGGAGGTGTATTCTATACGGAGGTGAACAGGAGCCAGTGGAGGGGGGTGCAGGAGGTGTATTCTATACGGAGGTGAACAGGAGCCAGTGGAGGTGCAGGAGGTGTATTCTATACGGAGGTGAACAGGAGCCAGTGGAGGTGCAGGAGGTGTATTCTATACGGAGGTGAACAGGAGCCAGTGGAGGGTGTGCAGGAGGTGTATTCTATACGGAGGTGAACAGGAGCCAGTGGAGGGTGTGCAGGAGGTGTATTCTATACGGAGGTGAACAGGAGCCAGTGGAGGTGCAGGAGGTGTATTCTATACGGAGGTGAACAGGAGCCAGTGGAGGGTGTGCAGGAGGTGTATTCTATACGGAGGTGAACAGGAGCCAGTGAGGGGGTGCAGGAGGTGTATTCTATACGGAGGTGAACAGGAGCCAGTGGAGGTGCAGGAGGTGTATTCTATACGGAGGTGAACAGGAGCCAGTGGAGGTGCAGGAGGTGTATTCTATACGGAGGTGAACAGGAGCCAGTGGAGGGTGTGCAGGAGGTGTATTCTATACGGAGGTGAACAGGAGCCAGTGGGGTGCAGGAGGTGTATTCTATACGGAGGTGAACAGGAGCCAGTGGAGGTGCAGGAGGTGTATTCTATACGGAGGTGAACAGGAGCCAGTGGAGGGTGTGCAGGAGGTGTATTCTATACGGAGGTGAACAGGAGCCAGTGGAGGGTGTGCAGGAGGTGTATTCTATACGGAGGTGAACAGGAGCCAGTGGAGGGGTGCAGGAGGTGTATTCTATACGGAGGTGAACAGGAGCCAGTGGAGGTGCAGGAGGTGTATTCTATACGGAGGTGAACAGGAGCCAGTGGAGGGTGTGCAGGAGGTGTATTCTATACGGAGGTGAACAGGAGCCAGTGGAGGTGCAGGAGGTGTATTCTATACGGAGGTGAACAGGAGCCAGTGGAGGTGCAGGAGGTGTATTCTATACGGAGGTGAACAGGAGCCAGTGGGGGTGCAGGAGGTGTATTCTATACGGAGGTGAACAGGAGCCAGTGGAGGGTGTGCAGGAGGTGTATTCTATACGGAGGTGAACAGGAGCCAGTGGAGGGTGTGCAGGAGGTGTATTCTATACGGAGGTGAACAGGAGCCAGTGGAGGTGCAGGAGGTGTATTCTATACGGAGGTGAACAGGAGCCAGTGGAGGTGCAGGAGGTGTATTCTATACGGAGGTGAACAGGAGCCAGTGGGGGTGCAGGAGGTGTATTCTATACGGAGGTGAACAGGAGCCAGTGGAGGTGCAGGAGGTGTATTCTATACGGAGGTGAACAGGAGCCAGTGGAGGTGCAGGAGGTGTATTCTATACGGAGGTGAACAGGAGCCAGTGGAGGTGCAGGAGGTGTATTCTATACGGAGGTGAACAGGAGCCAGTGGAGGTGCAGGAGGTGGATTCTATACGGAGGTGAACAGGAGCCAGTGGAGGTGCAGGAGGTGTATTCTATACGGAGGTGAACAGGAGCCAGTATTCTAAACGGAGGTGCAGTGGAGCCAGTGGAGGTGCAGGAGGTGTATTCTATACGGAGGTGAACAGGAGCCAGGAGGTGCAGGAGGTGTATTCTATACGGAGGTGAACAGGAGCCAGTGGCAGGTGCAGGAGGTGTATTCCTATATCGGAGGTGAACAGGAGCCAGTGGAGGTGCAGGAGGTGTGGAGGAGCAGAGATTCTATACGGAGGTGAAACAGGAGCCAGTGGAGCGGTGCAGGAGTGTATTCTATACGGAGGTGAACAGGAGCCAGTGGAGGTGCAGGAGGTGTGTATTCTATCCGGAGGTGAACAGAGCCAGTGGAGGTGCAGGAGGTTATTCTATACGGAGGTGAACAGGAGCCAGTGGAGGTGCAGGAGGTGTATTCTATACGGAGGTGAACAGGAGCCAGTGGAGGTGCATGGAGGTGTATTCTATACGGAGGTGAACAGGAGCCAGTGGAGGGTGCAGGAGGTCTTATTCTATACGGAGGTGAACAGGAGCCAGTGGAGGTGCAGGAGGTGTATTCTATACGGAGGTGAACAGGAGCCAGTGGAGGTGCAGGAGGTGTATTCTATACGGAGGGATGACAGGAGCTCAGTGGAGTGCAGGAGGTGCTATTCTATACGGAGGTGAACAGGAGCCAGTGGAGGTGTGCAGGAGGTGTATTCTATACGGAGGTGAACAGGAGCCAGTGGAGGTGCAGGAGGTGTATTCTATACGGAGGTGAACAGGAGCCAGTGGAGGTGCAGGAGGTGTATTCTATACGTGAGGTGAACAGGAGCCAGTGGAGGTGTGCAGGAGGTGTATTCTATACGGAGGTGAACAGGAGCTAGTGGAGGGGTGCAGGAGGTGTATTCTTATACGGAGTGTGAACAGGAGCCAGTGGAGGTGCAGGAGGTGTATTCTATACGGAGGTGAACAGGAGCCAGTGGAGGTGCAGGAGGTGGATTCTATACGGAGGTGAACAGGAGCCAGTGGAGGGTGCAGGAGGTGTATTCTATACGGAGGTGAACAGGAGCCAGTGGAGGTGCAGGAGGTGTATTCTATACGGAGGTGAACAGGAGCCAGAGGAGGTGCAGGAGGTGTATTCTAT
>OZ035837.1:152856-230356 GCA_964034765.1 Knipowitschia caucasica
GGATACTTTGAGACAAAAGACATTGAAAGACGCCATAAGTAAAAAGAAAGAGACATTAACGGACGTTTGAGGAGGACGTGGCCGGGCAAATGAGACAGACGGACGGTAATATACAGACAGGCAACAAACGCACAGAGACATATTAAGTCATATTTACACATTTAGGTCATTCGTTCATAACACCACATTTAGCTGCATGAAAGAATACAGGACAATCGTTAAAATTAATTAGACTCTTGCTTTAGCATGAGACACAAGGAGATTAGAACAGCAGTATATTTAAGGTAGAGGAGTTTTATTATTGAAACTATTATTGTTATTTAAAGTTATAGACGCGGAGAAGTTTAGAATTATTGATTTTGACTGCATGATCTTGGTAATACGGATATTTAAGGCAATTTTCCAACCTCTGAACCGTGGCTCGTTTCTCATTTAAGAACAATCACATGCACAGTTGAAACTGGTGCTAGAAAGAGAACTGCAGCTTTTAATGGACGCTGCATTTAGTACAAAATGGTTTGTTCAGACAAAAAAAGAGGTCTGAAAAATAATATAGAGTATTTCTAAATCTTGGCTAAAGGTGATATTAGACCATTTTTGATGGCACACTAACGCACCACGGTCCATTGGTTGAAAACAAGGATGTAGGGACATTTTATGAAATCTTTTATGACATGTTTCTCTTCCAAATAGCTAAATTAGAAACAATTAGGACAATTATGTCTTTGATACAACTGTTGGCAGTTTATCTGAGACATGATTGGTGCAAGTACAACAACACACATAAAACAATGGTCTTTTCTCCACATGAACGTGAAACAAAGGTGAAGTATTAAAGTTTGAGACTAAGTTACATTTTTAATGAATCCGACCTGGCTTTATTGAAAAAGAAAAAAAGGGAAAAACATTTTTGGCGCGTGCACGAGTTTTTTTTTTTTTAAAGTAACAAGAGCTCATTAAAAATATAGGGGACACAGTCTGTGACAAGCCCGAGTACAGACCACGTGGTTTAAACACTAAAAGTTTGAAATGGATCCTTTTAGGAAAAAATCTCTTAAAGCTCTGCATGTTCTGCAGGCTCTGAAAGTTGCAACAATAGAAATAGCTCATGAGACAATTGTAATTGGACATGGAAAATATAACAAAGTTAAAATTACAGGCCTTCTGTGTTGTCTATATGTTTGTGTGTGTTATATGTTTGTGTATGTTATATGTTTGTGCGTCATGTCAAGTACACTACGTTGACCTTAACAAACTCTGGACCAATATACTAACGTGGGGAGTTGGCCTGTGTGAGTGTGTTGTGAGTGTGTTGTGAGTGTGTTGTGAGTGTGATGTGAAATGAGGAGTGAAATGAGGAGTGCTGAACGGAGAATGGAATAACAAATGTTTTCTGTAATGTTTTAATGTGATCATGGAATAATTATTTTTTGTCAACAGCATACGGTGTAAGTACTAGAGATTCGAAGATAACAAGCTTTATTGAACAGGTGTAAAAGTGAGAGTACTCTGGGATGAGTACTCTGAGAAAGTACTCTGCGGAAAGTACTCTGAGATGAATACCTTGCTGAAGGTACTGGGAGTCCCTCCCTCTGCTGTTTGTCCTGACAGTGATTCGGTCCAACCACAGTGAGCGGTCATTGGGCGGAGGACAACTTTGGTTTGTAACTCACATTTAGTGGAGTATAAAATTAGAAACATACATATTGTTAAGTCTGTATTTGGCTACAGCCTCTGCCCTGATGTCACACACCGTCTGTCAATGTCGTTATGTTTTGCCCAATTGGAAAAAGATTGACAGGCCGCTAAAAGCCAGGGAAGTGGGCATTTTTGTGTTCTGATGTTTCTTTTTCAGATGAAAGATAAACTGCACCTGCTTCAGGGATGACAGTAGTATGGATCATGAGAGGAAATGAGCCTCTACTTTGGCACCAAAGCTCACAATATGAATTGAGGACGATCCGGGAGGAACAACTGGAGAATGATGGGAACAGTAATCTACACACACATACAGATGCATGTTTTACACTTGGCCCATGACCAAAGAGAGGGAGTATGGTAATGTTATTGTCACTGGTGGTCATGGTCCTTAACCTTCTAAATCATTAGAAAGAAGTGTAAAACATATATTTACAAGAACAAATAAATAATAGAAAGGGCAGCCTAAAAAAGCAAAATGGGAAAATTATTAAGTAATTTTCGGAGTTGCCAAAATGAAATAAAATTCTATATTTGTCCCATAGGGGGTCATTCTAAATTTAGTGTTGTGCAAATTCAAAAGGAGAAATAATAGCGCTTATAACATCAAGCAGATCTACTCTTTAAGATAATAGATCATATAATAATAATAATAGAATAGAATGAAATAGTCTGGAGCTATAATATCATTGGATTCAAGGAGCTATAGGTTGAAGGGTCGCTAAGAAGAGGTGTCAGAATAAACAATAGTAATAATAGTTAGACTAGTGAATAATCAAAATAGTTCTATTGTGGAAATAAGTATCAATAAGGTCAAATTGTTCTAATAATTAGAGTAAAAAGGAATCAAATAGAGTCAGATTTTAGATGTTTCTGTTTTCCACATCTGTAGGAACTAGTGCAGATGTGTTTATAGAGAGTAGTATTAAAATGCAGACATAGAACGACAGGCTTTAACACAATTTTAAATCTAAAAATAGCTCAAATATAACATTGCTCTTGACGCAGCCTCTGAGCTGCTCCATTGGAGAACAGGTTAAATGTTATTGTTTATTACAAACAGCTGATGTATTTACACATATTAAGTTTGGGACAACTCTTTAAACAGTTATAAGCAGTGGACAGAAGCCATGAATGTGCTTTTGTTTATTAAATAATTAATTTCATAGCCATATAATCGTAGAGAACGGTTTTAAAATAGTTCTCTTCCTCCCGCTCCCTTTCAGGCAAATTGAATAGATTCATGTCTTTAATATTGGAGAACGACTGTGTTGTTTTTAGAATTGTCTGAGATACAATACATAAAATAGTGATTTGCAGAACAAGAACCGGCCAATGAAAAATCGTCTATTGCCAATGCAATTGTTACAATCAGAACTCACAAATTGGGAATATGCTTCGGCTCAAACTACAACCAAGATTTGGAGTCACAATAGAGTATAAAATAGATAGATGCTTTTGTAACACGTATGTGCATAAGAGTTACTGATTATATCGGTAATATAGTAACTTTCTTTGTAAAATGTAATATGACTGAGACTACTCAGAAAAATAAGTTCTCTCTGGGAGGAAATGATAGTGCGTATGAAATACTCAAGACAACTGGGATGCTAGCAAATTATTTGTGTTATTGATATTTTGAAGAAGGGGTATTTACAATATTTACAGGCTCAAGTGCACTTGAATATTTACAAAACAAAACAAAACAAAACCAAAAACAAGTAACCAATCGCTCTTTCCATCCACCGAGTTCACGCTCAGAGTCCGAGAGGGCCTCTTAGTCCCAAAAGGTAAACAGTTCTAGGATCCAGAGGGAAGGAAAATAGCTCCCCGGCCCAACCCTCGTAATGTAGGAGGTGGTGGGAGTGAGCGAGTGCCTACAGCGTGTCCTACCGCAGCAGACGTGAAGGCTGATCAAAACACACAGGTAACTGTAGGATGGCTGCTGGCAGTACTCTCACGGCAAGTCGCCAATGGCAATAAGCAGTCTCCTAAGCCTGGCCTGTGTACAAAATATGCATGCATAAATATTCCCTTATCTACCAGGTGAATACATTAAATAACCATGGGTTGTTCATGACAGTAAAAGTTCACTCATTTACGACATTAAACAGGTACCTTAACACAATTCATAGAGTGAGGCATACACTTATAGTTTAGCTGATTTAGCTTAATAAAAATCTCACATAGCAATAAATGCCAGCACTGGATAGCATTTTGCGCCAGTTAGCATTAGCATAACAATAACATTGCACTCACCGATTCCTTCTTCACACACACACATATACGCAGCAAAGACAACTTTGCGGTCACATGAATCTGTAAAAGGTTGGGAGGACAACGTTTTAGGAACTGATCTTTGATTTGGCAGAGGTAGCGAGTTAGAGGGGTAAATGTTTACCTGTAGCAGCTCTTAATGCAGCATCTCCCACACACCTAACCACAAATGCTAAGCAGCCGGCTATATTCAAAATGGCGGCGCGCAAATCTCAGACCCAAAGTCTCGCCCCAAGTCTTGCGAGACTTGACAAAACATTTCATTTCACAGGTAAAAACATGATTTTAAATGTAATGATATTTTAAATTACATGAACAATATCATTCTTAAAATATTTCTTAAAAAGTATATCAAAATATATCTGGGTTACACCCTCCCCCCTTTAGACCATGCACGTCCCGTCGCATGTTGAGACGAGGGAAAGCTAACTACGTTTGGGATAAATATCCATTACAGCAGCGCGGTTTAAAGCGTCAGCGTAAGCATCTGAAAGGGTTTGAAACATTGTTTGGACGACAGAGATAAGGGGATTACCCAACTTGGTATATGTTAACCGGCTAGGCGGGGCCCTAGTACGACCTGTGCGGCGAAGTACAACATCTTCCCCTACCTCATGACTGACATTAGTGGCTTCTACAACTTCAGTAACTGTTTCTGGAACAGAGTTTGTCACCTCAGGGTTTAAAGACTGTTCAATAATTGGCACGTCTTCAGCCACATCCTCCTCCATAGTTTCAGTGCCAGCTTCAGGAGTATCGGTAGAATGGTAAGGATCGGTAAGGTGGATAGGTAATTTATCTTCAGCTTCAACAGATCTCTCATTGTCCAATAGCAATGTAGCCTCAGGTTCATGGCTAGACTCTGGAACCATTTCTTGAGAAGGCTCAACAGGAGGATTGGGAATCTCGTCAACTCTTGTGGCTAAAGCTGGATCCAGAGGGATGTCGGACTGCTCAACATCAAGAGTGTGACTGTGGCTGGGTTGAACACTAGAAATAGTTTCAGGAAATTCCACTATACTGATTGAGATGAAAGGAGGACTGTCGTCATCATCAGAGAAGTATGGGTCAGCTAGTTCAGGTGAGGCTTGACTGCGGGTCTGATGTTTTCGGACAGGAGCAGCGGGTGAAATGCCTCGAGAAGGTGCAGCTGGGAGGAACCCACAGGGAAGGAGCAGATCTCTATGAAGGGTGCGAGTTGGTCCATCCTTGGTCTCTGGCTTCACTGTGTACACGGGAAGATCTCCAGCACATTTAATGACTACATAGACGTCAGATTCCCACTTGTCCTCCAATTTGTGTTTCCCTCGGATCCGGACACTGCGAACCAGAACTCTATCTCCCATGTCCAGCTTGCAAGGAGTTACACGTCGGTCAAATCGAGCTTTATTCCGATCACTGACTTCTGTGCACTTCGAGAGGCTAATTGATAACTCTCTTTGAGACGAGCCTTCAAACTTTTGACATATTCTGTATGTGAAGAAGTTGGCTTCTCACGAACAGGAAGACCAAAAGCCAAATCAACTGGGAGTCTTGGTGTTCTGCCAAACATGAGTTCATAAGGCGTGAAGCCAGTTACCTCATTGCGTGTGCAATTATAGGCGTGCACAAGAGGTTTCACATAATCTCGCCATCTGGTCTTCTGTTTGTTCTCTAAAGTTCCCAGCATGTTAAGCAATGTTCGATTAAACCTCTCAACGGGGTTCCCTCGAGGGTGGTACGGGGTGGTGTGGGTCTTTTTCATACCAGTCAGCTCACAGAGTTCCCGGATCAACTTTGACTCAAAGTCGGGACCTTGATCCGTGTGCAGGCGTTCTGGGACACCAAAGTTTGCAATAAAATCATTCCAAAGAAATTTTGCAACCGTTTGTGCTCGCTGGTTTGGAGTGGGAATTGCCATAGCAAACTTTGTGAAATGATCAGTAAGTACCAACACATCTTTCGTATTGCTGCTGTCAGGTTCAATCGACAGGAAATCCATGCAAAGTAATTCGAGTGGCCGAGAGGTCTTGATATTTACAAGTGGCGCAGCCCTTTCTGGCGCAGTTTTCCGCCGTACGCACCGACCACAAGTTCGAATCTTCCTCTCCACTTCAGCAGCCATTTTTGGCCAAAAGAACCGCTGGCGAATTAGATCCAGCGTCCTTTCCACTCCCATATGGCCCATGTGGTCATGGAGACTTGTGAAAACAACTGAACGCAGATCAGGAGGCAACACTAGTTGTAGATTGACACGATTATCTTCCAATCTTCTCCTGTACAGGACACCATCCACCATCTCTAACTTGGGTAGTTCCCGGAGCAGTAGTGGTAACTCTGGAAGCTCTTTTGCGTAAAGCAGGTACTACAGCAACACCAGTTTCCAATTGTTGGATCACCTCATGGAAGGCCGGATCAGCCTGCTGTCGATCTCTCAGTTCTTTCTCTGCCAGCTCTGGAAGTTCTGGAAGGCCATGAAGATCCTCAGCAGCATAGCAGTCTGGAATGGCCTTCACATGCACTGAGAGAGACTCCACAAGGGTAAAGGGTGGATCTTCACCATGAACTGACCCTTTCTGCAGAGAGGTTTCACAGATTGTATTAACAATCTCTGCAGATAACTCTTCCTCATCAGCTGTCTTGGCAACACGTTGCTCCAGAAATTGCTGGATCAATCCTTGTTCCTTCAGCAAATGGCTGTCATCAGAGCTGGATACATGTGGCCGTCGTGACAATCCGTCAGCGTCATGATTGTGACGGCCTGCTCGGTACTGCAGCTTAAAGGAATACGCTGAAAGCGCTGCAAGCCAACGATGGCTGGTGGCATCCAACCGAGCAGAAGTAAGAATGTAGGTTAGAGGATTACTATCCGTAACGACAGTAAAATTTGCTCCATAGAGATAGTCGTGAAACTTCTCCACAACACTCCACTTCAGTGCCAGAAACTCCAGCTTATGAGCTGGATAACGCGACTCGCTGTGCGACAACCCCCGACTTGCATAAGCGATGACCCTGAGCCGCCCATCCTGTTCTTGATAAAGAGCAGCTCCCAGCCCGGTTGTGCTGGCATCCGTATGCAGAATATAGGGTTGCTTGGGGTTGGCAAAACCGAGGACAGGTGCCGACGTCAATTTGTCGATCAAGACTTCAAAAGCTCTCTGGCACTCCGTAGTCCATCGATCCCCAAAGGGTTCTTTGGTCGTCAAGCAGGAAGTGGGAGGATGCTTCACCTTGTTGGACTTCCGTGTTGACCCATAACCTTTGGTGAGGTCATTCAGCGGCTTGGTGAAAGAAGCATAATCCTTAATAAACCGCCGATAATAACCGGCGAATCCAAGGAATGATCTCAACTCTTTTAAGTTCGTAGGAATCGGCCAGGATTTTAAGGCTTCGATCTTTCCAGGATCCGTCTCCACACCCTTCTCCGAAACAATGTGACCCAGGTACTTCACGGATGTCTGAAAGAAAAGACACTTTTCTGGAGACAACTTGAGTCCAAAATCTTTCAACCGTTCAAGTACCCGGAGTAGCCGGTTCTCATGTTCTTCCAGTGTCTCCGAAAAAATGATGATATCGTCGAGGAACACTAAAACTTCCTTTAAATTGAGATCACCCATACAGCGCTCCATTAATCTCTGAAAAGTGCTTGGTGCATTTGTCACACCCTGGGGCATTCGGTTGAATTCCCAGAATCCGATCGGAGTAACAAAGGCTGTCTTATGCTTGTCTTCTTCATTCATGGCAATCTGATAATAACCAGACTTCAAATCCAGTACACTGAACCACTTGGAACCACTGAGTGCTGAGAAAGATTCTTCTGGATTAGGCAATGCGTAAGCATCCTTCACAGTTTGTAAATTCAATTTCCGAAAGTCTATACACAGTCTGACATCTCCATTCTTCTTCCTAACAACCACAATAGGAGACGAATAAGGTGATTCAGACTCCCTGATTACCCCCGCTTCGAGGAGATCACGAAGATGACTCCGGACTGCCTCAATATCCTGGGGATGAATTGGCCGTGCACGATGCTTGAATGGCGTCTCATCACTGAGCTTGATGTGATGCCGGACTTTATCTGTGCAGCCAAAATCCAAGTCATGCTGAGAGAAAACTTCAGAAGCTTGACTTAATTTGTTTACAATACGATCCTTCCATTCAGCTGGTACAGGTGAATCACCAAAATTTAAATGTAGCGGAGTAGCGTTGGTAATGGCGGCACTAACAGCTTGCTGTGACAATATGCTAGCTGCCTCCCCAACATTGGCAATAGCTGTGCGCGGTGGGATCAGTACATCTTGCTCTGACTCGTTGGTTACCACGACCGGAACTTTGTATGGTGCAAGCTTTGGGATGGAAGTTAGACAGCTCTGCACACATAAACCCCCGGGAAGCGGAGACGTGGGATGCTCAATAAGTGTCCAACGTCCAGCTGAGTGGAGCTTAACATCAGCGGACCCCTCCAAAACAACTGTACATCCAGCAGGGACAGTCTGTGGTGTCTTACTGCACACCCGGATTACTCCCACACTGCCCTCTTGGCTGTGTTGGTGGCGTAGGGCAAGGAGTTTCAGCACCGCGCAATATCCCTGTGAAACTGGGGGAGAGGTGTTACAATCACTCTGAAGATAATGAGTGTATAACGGCTCCAACGTGTTCATTCCAATAAGAACGGGTGCCGGGCCCTCATCTGGAACTACCAATGCCAGTGTGGGTACAGTAAACTCAGAACCTAAAAAGTCTTTGGAGAATGTGATTTGCACCTCCACATACCCCAAATACGGTACTGTCTGCCCTGCAGCTCCCTCAACATGGAGTAAATCATTGAGTGACTTGACGGGTTGATCTGAGAGAATATTATTATAGAACGAAATTGGAATTGTGGTGACCTGAGAGCCTGTGTCCAATAAGCAAGAACACTCACGCCCAGCTATCTGCACCAGTGCTGTACACTTTGAACCCACCAGTCCACGAGGTAATTCCGCTGAAGTAGAGTTGGACTGTGATAATTTACATTGAGCAGCTTTCTTTGGGGAAAATTGTCGACCCTCCCCAGCCCCTGTTCTCCCCGTAACAGGAACTGGTTCTAGTTTAACTCCCTGTTGCCGGTCAAGTTTCTCTTGGACTGAAACTGTGTATTGACCTGCTTCTTCTTATGAGCAACCAAGGCAGAGTTGGGTTCATTGGTGCACTCAGGACGAATATGACCGTCTTCACCACAGCGATAACAAAACCTTTGTCGACGTGACAATGATTTATCAAACTTGGGTTTGCTATTTGAGGGAGGAATGGGCACTGGGTGTTTTGAACGTGACTGTGTTGTAGTTAGTAGAGCCAGTTGTTTTTGAATATCTGCAACCTGCTGGGCCAATTGTTGAGTGACAGAGGTTAGGGCAGCTATAGCACCTTTATCTTCATGTTCAGTGTGGGCAATATGAGCATGAGTAGAAACTTTCTGCTTTGTTGACCCTAGATGTTGCTTCATACGGATACTTTTTGATGCCTCGCGGTCTTCCTCAGTTCGTAGCAATAAAAAGTAGCTCTGCGAAAGAGGGCGGATTGAATTTCTTTTGTTTTAACTGTAATTCGGAAATAAGTGTATTGTCCCAGCAGCCGCGACAAAATTGACTAAGCAAGTGTCTATTTGTGTCAACTTCCGCGATCCCACCTCTCTTAACAGCCAAGTTTAAAACACATTGAAGACGTTGTAAATAAGAAGACGCACGCTCCCCTGAATCTTGAAAAGTGTCCATAAATTTAGCAAACAACTCTTCACCATCTTGGACCGTTCCGTATGCTGAATCCAAGATCTGCATGTAAACCATAGGTAATGTATCAGGACTTAAGTGGCGGACCATTTCCACAGCTGGTGGCAGCAGACTGTCAACAATACGCCTTGAACGATGTAGATCTGATATCGCTGGGTCAGTTAACAATAGCTCCACTCCTGCACGCCAGGTGTCATAATCTGCTTCGTGCGGGGGTCTGGGGGTCCGTCCCGAGAATGGCCTGAGTCTCTGTGTGGACAGGTGATGTGTCGGACCGTCCTCACTTTTCACTATGTGCTCCACAACCAGCCTCTGGACCTCGGGGGGATTCAAATCTTGAGTAGGTAAGTGGGCAGTAGATATTCTCCCTCTGGGCAAGGAGGACACATTGATTGTGGGTGGTGCAGGAGCCACAGAAGGCACAGTGGGTGGTGACACAATAGCTTCAGTTGAGCTTATTGAGGACTTGGCTTCGTCAGGCTTTATGTCTTGGAGTGAGTTACTAATCTGCTTCATCATAGTTGAGAGAACTTCAGCATAGTCTATGCCTGATACTTTAGCCAGTTTTTGAATATCAGCCAAATAAGTTTCAGTTTTAACTTTCCCCACATGATTTGAATAAATATCCGATAACTCACGAATAAAATAACTTCCTGGGTTCTTAACTGAACTGAAATTGTATGGCAATATTGGCTTAAGCGTAGCAATAGACATACCCGATTCAAATTCAACAACAAGGGCTTCATCAAATTCAGAAACGGGGTCATTTATAATCGCTGTCCTGTTAATCTTACCGTATTGTTCAAGGAACTCAACAACTTCCTTGACATCAGACGTTGTGCCCTCAACCAGCAATGTATTTGATATTTTGAGTGACATCCCTTCAAACACTTCCATTTTTTATATAAAGCACCCAGAGTATTTATTAAGCACTATTTTAGATTTCCTCCTGGCTATCTAGCTCGCCACTTATGTAACACGTATGTGCATAAGAGTTACTGATTATATCGGTAATATAGTAACTTTCTTTGTAAAATGTAATATGACTGAGACTACTCAGAAAAATAAGTTCTCTCTGGGAGGAAATGATAGTGCGTATGAAATACTCAAGACAACTGGGATGCTAGCAAATTATTTGTGTTATTGATATTTTGAAGAAGGGGTATTTACAATATTTACAGGCTCAAGTGCACTTGAATATTTACAAAACAAAACAAAACAAAACCAAAAACAAGTAACCAATCGCTCTTTCCATCCACCGAGTTCACGCTCAGAGTCCGAGAGGGCCTCTTAGTCCCAAAAGGTAAACAGTTCTAGGATCCAGAGGGAAGGAAAATAGCTCCCCGGCCCAACCCTCGTAATGTAGGAGGTGGTGGGAGTGAGCGAGTGCCTACAGCGTGTCCTACCGCAGCAGACGTGAAGGCTGATCAAAACACACAGGTAACTGTAGGATGGCTGCTGGCAGTACTCTCACGGCAAGTCGCCAATGGCAATAAGCAGTCTCCTAAGCCTGGCCTGTGTACAAAATATGCATGCATAAATATTCCCTTATCTACCAGGTGAATACATTAAATAACCATGGGTTGTTCATGACAGTAAAAGTTCACTCATTTACGACATTAAACAGGTACCTTAACACAATTCATAGAGTGAGGCATACACTTATAGTTTAGCTGATTTAGCTTAATAAAAATCTCACATAGCAATAAATGCCAGCACTGGATAGCATTTTGCGCCAGTTAGCATTAGCATAACAATAACATTGCACTCACCGATTCCTTCTTCACACACACACATATACGCAGCAAAGACAACTTTGCGGTCACATGAATCTGTAAAAGGTTGGGAGGACAACGTTTTAGGAACTGATCTTTGATTTGGCAGAGGTAGCGAGTTAGAGGGGTAAATGTTTACCTGTAGCAGCTCTTAATGCAGCATCTCCCACACACCTAACCACAAATGCTAAGCAGCCGGCTATATTCAAAATGGCGGCGCGCAAATCTCAGACCCAAAGTCTCGCCCCAAGTCTCGCGAGACTTGACAAAACATTTCATTTCACAGGTAAAAACATGATTTTAAATGTAATGATATTTTAAATTACATGAACAATATCATTCTTAAAATATTTCTTAAAAAGTATATCAAAATATATCTGGGTTACACTTTCAAAAATAGAGATTATTTTTAGACAGGGCTAATATCAAACGGTAAAAGGACCATTTCCTTCATAATATGTCCAAAAGTATTTACTTCAAAAGTAGATAAAGTTCATACTTGTCAAATTCACTTGTTTCAAACATAGGTGAATGTTAACAATGCCAAAAGTTAATGAGATAGATTAATGAGATCGATTAGAACCAACACAGATTCAAAAACATTTGAAAGCATTTTAATGTATTTGGGTATAGCACAAAAGTAGATCTTTAGGTATTTTTGAGAATTTTAAGAGCTGTCGATTTGTCAGCAACAGATTAGAGAATCAGAATACCGTTGTATAGGGACTAACCCCAGAGAAACCTGCTAAAATAGATTAGCTCCTGTAAGGATAATACCAATTTGATTAACGATGTACATTTATCCCAAACGGTCTGAGAGGAGGAAGTGACAGCACTTCCTGGTTCAACAAAATGTGTTTGGAAAAATGAGCAAAGCCCCACGAAATGGCCCAAAGCCACTGATAATGAAAGCAAACCACAGTATAGATAGATTTATTAGATAAAAACATATGTTTAAGAATAGGGCTCAATAAAAGCAAAATATGCAAACATATTTGTAAATAGATTAGAATAGTTTAAACTATAGTGAATAGTTTTAGTGCATACATTACAGACGAGGTTGAAGAATCAGAATGACAGCAGTGGTCATCAAATAGTATTGAAGGAATGGTAAAAATGTGGTTTGTTGTGTGTTGTTTGTTTTCTCTGTATTAACTCTTCACAGATATCGAGCCGGAACTAAGCACAAGTATTGATGATAAACGACGATGTGGATTGTGACCTAATTTTTAATCAGGTCAAAAGAGGGAAACTGTTGTATTTATAAATACGTGACATTCTAAAGCCATGTGTTTTATGACCTAACGACCTCTAAGTGGGAGGCCAGTCCTTCTTATTTTATTTTAGGTGTCTTCTTGTGCCAGCAACTGGACAACAGATGGATTCTGCTGTTTGGATTTCACCCCCCTAGTCTTGGCCTGCTGACTTCTGCACTTTTCAACCTCACTCCATCAGGAGTCTGGCAGACGGAGGAAAAGGCTGGACCCTTGACCGGAAGCTGGCTGATAGGACACTCCCCTCCTTCCTGTTCTTTTTATATGCTCTGGCTTGGGGAGACACAGAGGAATCAGCCGAGGGCCAGAGAGAGGGACATATATATAGTTTTAGGAGCACTCTTTGTTGGAATTTCTGTATCTGATTGTAAAGATAAATTAAATACAAATGTTAAACTTGGAGATCTCTTGTCTTACTCTTGCATCGACTTTGAACACGTCAGTCAAAGGGAATTATTGACTTCACCAGCTACAAATTTGGACAACACAGATTCTGTCGCGCTTACTGGTGACTATTGGACATCGCTAGGTAATCATAGCTATCTTGGAGTAACAGCTCATTACATCGATTAGGAGTGGAAGCTGCATTCACATGCGTTGACTGTAATGAGAACTGATGAGAGGCATATGGCTGATGCGTGCGCGAGTCATTTTATGAATGTGGCGGGTCAGTGGAACATTGAAGAGAAAGTGAGCATGCTGAACACAGACAGAGCTAGAAATATGATTGCAGCTTCGAAACAGCTACCATTCGAACATCTGCTGTGCACTGCTCATAGCATTCAACGCTCAGTCACAGTGTCTCTACAAAACAGTGCATTTGACGGTGTACTTGCTAAATGTCGCAAACATAGCCCACCTAATACTGCTGAACTCAAGACAAAGCAAGTTGCGCATGGACTTAAGGCTGAGACACTCGTTCAGGATGTTCCTACAAGGTGGAATTCCACTCTGGAGATGATTAAACGAGTGCAAAGAAACCAGGAAGCACTGCGAGATGTTCTTGCTCAGAAACAAAGCAACGTTACCATGCCAACGAAGTCTGAGATGGAGAAACTTCAGAAACTGGAGACATTGCTCAAACCATGCTGGTACTATCCTCTGATCAAATTCATTTTAGGCCTACATATGCAATAATTCCCCCATTTACATAAAGCTCAATTCAATTTTTCATTTTCATCATTTTTTCATTTACATCCCTTTATTTTCCATTTCTGGGTCAGGGGGGTTGGCAATCAGAACTGCCACCCAATTCACACAGCACCAGTCCCTTGCTGATCTTCCTGCAGGTGGTGGGTCCACGGGAAGATGGCTGCTCCTTCGACACAGATGCGGCCTTGGTCTTTCAGCGGGGACTTCAGGCACATTGGGGTTAAGTGTCTTGCCCAGGGACACAATGACAGCAGACATCAGTGGGAGCAGTTGACACGGGTCGTGGTGGGATCGAACCCACGACCATTAGGTCCAAAGACCAGTGCTCTACCAACTGAGCTACTGTCGCCCCAATTCAAATTTTAATTGTTTAAATTTTGCAGATACTTTACAGAACTCCTTGGAGTTGAGAAGTTTGTATCCTGTTCAGTTATATTGCCTGCATTATGCCATCTGTCCCGGGTGATGGAGACTTCTGAAGATGATCCAGCATACATTGTAAAGTTCAAGCAAACCTTCAGTGCGGACATGACAAGCCGCAAAGACAAAACCAACCTTATGTGGCAAGCTGGTCTGAGCCACCATATTTCTGTCCAGTAGAGGGCGCATATAGACAGTATAAATAGCCTCGAGTCGCCTCTCTTGTTTACCTCTGCACTTCTGTCTCCTGTGGGTCGTTGCGCCAGCCCTTCTCCTGCTCCAGTGCCGCGGTGCGGCATTGTGCCCCGCGAACCCTGCTTCTGTGTAGCCATGCTGTTCTGTCACTTTGGCGTCTGGCCACCCTCGTTGGGGTCCGAGTGTGTCGTAGCCGGCTGTGGGTCTGGCCTTTAAACCGTCACCCGTCAAGGGTGTGTGCTCGGCAATTGCTGTATGAAAGCTGGAGGACTGGCCACATCGCGGCCCACCGCTGTTTCTCCTGCTGTCTCTCATTTCTCTCCCTGTTCTGATTCTTTTTGTGTTCACCTGTGCTCTTGAGTCCATCGTGACTGGAAGATGGGCTCGTGTAAAGTAGATGTGAATCACTATAAATGAACTAAACATAATGTAGAATAATAAATCAGTATACAGACTGTCTGCCTATGCCTCTTAATGATTGAACGAACTTGTGCGCCTTAGAGCGCTTTTATTTTTATTTTATTTTGGGCACTCTGCCCTGGCGTTGCTGTTTTTTTTTTCTTTTATTTAATTGGTCATTATTTTCGGAGCGTGTAGCAGCCTCCACTTTGCCACACTTACATGGCTGAAGATTTCAACTGCCCTTGACCCGAGGTTTAGGGACCTCAAATGTCTACACAGATCTGAAAGAGCAGAGGTGTGGGCATTGATTGTTGGTCTTCTGAAGGAGGAGATACATGGACAGCAACCAGTGGAAGAAACCTGCTCTGAGCCACCAAACAAGATGGCAGCTCTCTCATTTGCTTTTGACTCTGAGTCAGACGAGGAGCAGGATGACATTGAAAACTGCCTAACACGCTATAGGGCTGAGCCAGTCCTCTGCAAGGATGAGTGTCCCTTAGAATGGTGGTGCAAACATGCTTGTATCTACAACAAGTTAGCATGTTACCTGCCACATCTGTACCTTGTGAGAGATTGTTTTCCCTCTCAGGTCTTGTTTTTCAGAAAAAGCGAGCTGCCTTGTCATCTAGAAATGTGAACAAACTTGTGTGTCTTAGCAGCTGGCTCAGGTCTACTAAATAGAAGGTTTGAGATACCAATATCTATCTGTATCATTCAAAGTGATGTGAGACTTAGTCTCTCCGAGTTCACAGAGTTCTTACTGTAAATTTCAAAGGTCTATGGCTGTTTTGACCACAGACTGTCAACATCCATATCAGTAATTATTTTGTTTTTAGTTCCACTCTACATTCTATAATTGTGACTTCTTGATTACAGTAAGTGACAGCCAGTCAATAAAACCCCATTGAGATCAATTGGTCCAGTTTTTACCTATTAATACAAGTACATTTGGATTTGAATGACAATGTGTCATACATTTGATCATCTTTACCTTCAATTGGAGTGGATTTGAAATAGAATGTTAAAAATGCAATCAATCGTGAGTTAACTCACCATTTCTGTGCGATTAATCAACAAAAAAATGTAATCGTTTGACAGCCCTGATATATATTAAAAAACACATACACACATACATGGCCTTCCGCGGGCGGTTATCCCTCTCTAAGCTTGGGTCCTCTACCAGAGGCCTGGGAGCTTGAGGGTTCTGCGAAGTATCTTTGCTGTTCCTGCACTGCACATTTCTGGATCGAGATGTCCGAGGTTGTTCCAGGGATCCGCTGTAACCTCTTCTAGCTTCAGGGTCACTGCCCCGAGTGCACCGATCACCACGGGCACTACTGTCACCTTTACCTTCAGACTCTCTCACTACTGTCTCCTTTACCTTCAGACTCTCTCACTACTGTCTCCTTTACCTTCAGACTCTCTCACTACTGTCTCCTTTGCCTTCAGACTCTCTCACTACCGTCTCCTTTACCTTCAGACTCTCTCACTACCGTCTCCTTTACCTTCAGACTCTCTCACTACCGTCTCCTTTACCTTCAGACTCTCTCACTACCGTCTCCTTTACCTTCAGACTCTCTCACTACTGTCTCCTTTACCTTCAGACTCTCTCACTACTGTCTCCTTTACCTTCAGACTCTCTCACTACTGTCTCCTTTACCTTCAGACTCTCTCACTACTGTCTCCTTTACCTTCAGACTCTCTCACTACTGTCTCCTTTACCTTCAGACTCTCTCACTACTGTCTCCTTTACCTTCAGACTCTCTCACTACTGTCTCCTTTACCTTCAGACTCTCTCACTACTGTCTCCTTTACCTTCAGACTCTCTCACTACTGTGACCTTTACCCTCCAGGCCCTCTCCAGCTCCTCTCTGAGCCCTTGGTATTTCTCAAGCTTTTCGTGTTCTTTTTTCCTGATGTTACCATCGCTTGGAATTGCCACGTCCACCACCATGGCGTTCCTCTGCCCTTTGTCCACCACCACGATGTCAGGATCTTCTCATTCTCCACCACCTTTGGAGGAGTTTCCCACTTAGACCTTGGAGTTTCCAGCCCATACTCTGCACAGATGTTTCTGTACACTATGCAGCCACTTGGTTATGGCGTTCCATGTAGGCCTTCCCTGCAGCATCTCCCTGCAGTTATGTGTTGGATCGTCTCAGGGGCCTCTTTGCACAACCGACACCATGGGTCTTGTCTGGTGTGGTATATCTGTACCATCTTGTCTGGTGTGGTATATCTGGGCCTCTATCGCTCTGGTGCTCAGGCCTGCTCCTGTGCAGCCATGATGAGTGCCTCTGTGCTGTCCTGTAGGCCAGCCCTTTCTAGCCATTGGTAGGACTTCTGAGATCAGCCACTTCTGCTATGCTCCGGTAGTACATGCTCTCCTCCAGCACCTCCTCATGTAGGGGTTTGTCCTCCCATGATGTGCTCTCCTCCAGCACCTCCTCATCAATCAATCAATCAATCTTTATTTATAGGGCGCTTTTCCTGCACAGGGCAACACAAAGCGCCTCACAGTCCACACCACACAATGCACAAATCATCACCATTAAAATACAATTAAAAACACATATGTAATTAAAAAGCATTAAAATCACACAAGTAATTTAAAAACATAAGAATCACACAAGTAATTAAAAACAATAAAATAGTTAAAAACACCAAAAGTTACAAGAATAAATAACAAGGTGTGTTAAAAAGATAAAATTCTTTAGTTGTATGCACAGGAAAAAAGAAAAGTCTTTAACATGGATTTGAGCATTGACAGAGAGGCAGCCAGTCTCTACTGGAAACAAAAGAATGGATAAGAATCTCCAAGTCTGCTTTGGACACAATATTTTTAATTTTGGCAATATTTTTCAGATGGTAAAAAGCTGCTGATGTTACCGATCCAATGTGGCTATTGAAGTTTAAGTCAGAGTCCATTATTACTCCCAGATTTCTGACCTTATTTAAAGGCCTTAGGGAGAGAGACTGAAGGTGATAAATGACGGTCTCTCTTTGTTTCTCGGGACCAAAGACAATTCTTTCGGTTTTGTCTGCATTTAGCTGGAGAAAATTGTATTTCATCCAGTCACTGATCTGTTGGATACAGTGAAGGAGTGAGTCCACTGGTCCATGTTCTCCTGCAGTCAGTGAGACATAGATCTGAGTGTCATCAGCGTAATTGTGGTAGGACACTTTCATACTTTGAATTAACTGACCTAATGGCAGCATGTAAATATTGAACAGGAGAGGTCCCAGAATCGACCCCTGTGGCACTCCGCAGGTCAGGGCCATATTATCTGAGACATAGTCTCCAATCTCCACACAATACTTCCTTTCTTCTAGATAGGACCTAAACCAGCTTAGGGCGGTACCAGCAACACCAACCCAGTCCTCCAGTCTCTGCATGAGAATCTCATGGTCAACGGTGTCGAAAGCGGCACTCAGATCTAACATGACTAAAACAGAGACTTTTCCTGCATCAGTGTTAAGCCGAATATCATTTGTTACTTGGACTAGAGCGGTCTCAGTACTGTGGTGTGGTCTAAAGCCAGACTGGAACATGTCAAATGAGTCATTAGATATAAAAAATTCAGTAAGTTGTTGGTAGGCAACTTTTTCAAGAATTTTTCCCATGAATGGCAGATTTGAGATGGGACGGTAATTTTCAAGTACCGCAGCATCCAAACTGCTCTTTTTTTAGGAGGGGCCTGATGACTGCCTTTTTCAGGGCCATTGGAAATGTTCCAGATAAAAAAGACATGTTTACCATTTTTGTCAATGAGGGTAATAGACTACACAGAACAGACTTCAGAAATCTAGGAGGTAGTACATCCAGACTGCAGGTAGAGGAACTCAGACCTGTGATTATCTTTTTAACAGTTTCATTATTGACAGGTGCAAATTGAGCAAGCTCACATGTCGCATGGCGCCGTAAAGATGGCGCCGTGGCAAGAGCTCTGGTGTGTGCACACCGGGGTAGTCTTGCACAGTTTTTCCAATGTGGTTTTACTGCAAATGGCAAATAAATGAATCTGAATCTGATCTGAAGCCTCACTGGACGTTGCATTGTTACTATTTGGAGTAGTGTTCTAATGGCAACTTAACAGGGGGGTTTGTTAATCTATTGATTGTTGAAAATAGAACACGCAGATTGTTGCTGCAGCCTTCAATAGTTTCAGAAAAGTATAATTCTCTTGTTCTACGTAGTAGTCTGTTAAACTCACACAACTTCTCTTTTAAGAGTTTATAATCACCCTGGAGGTTGGACTTTCTCCACTTTCTCTCTGCCCTCCGGCACTCTTGCTTCTGTGCCCTGACCGGGCCTGCTTTTATCCATGGGGCTTTTTGCTTATTTGTGACCATTTTTACCTTCACAGGGGCAATGGCGTCCAGAACATTCAACACACTAGAGGTGACAGAGTTAAACAGTTCATCTACAGTAGAACATGATGTGTTCTCAAAATGGATCATTCCCATAAATAGTTCACCCGTGTTTTCATTTAAGTGTCTACTTCTAACAATTTCGTATTTAGCAGGTGGTCTGGTAGCAAAACACATGTTAA
Organism: Knipowitschia caucasica; assembly: GCA_964034765.1. Classification (NCBI taxonomy): domain Eukaryota; kingdom Metazoa; phylum Chordata; class Actinopteri; order Gobiiformes; family Gobiidae; genus Knipowitschia; species Knipowitschia caucasica. Next base: position 172,350 of record OZ035837.1, read on the forward strand.
AAAATACACAGAAATGATCCGACAGAGCAACATCAACTACATTAACTTTTGAAATATTCACCCCTTTTGTGATAAGCAGGTCCAGGGTGTGTCCTCTGCTATGGGTGGGGCCACTCACATGCTGAGTGAGGCCAAAGGATTCAAGTATGGAACTCAGCTCTTTTGCGTATCTGTCATTAACATTATCCACATGAATATTAAAATCACCTGTAATAACTAAACCATCAAAATCTGTGCATACAACTGAAAGCAACTCGGTAAAATGATCAATAAAAGTATGACATGACTGCGGTGGCTTGTATAGGACAATGATAAGAATAGAAGAAGATTGCTTTTGTTCAATTTTAAAAGACACATTCAAATGATGAAAATTTTCCCAAGGGCACTTTATGGGAGACAATGTGATTTCTAAAAACTGCAGCTATGCCTCCCCCCCTTTTGTTTTCTCGCATTTCAGACTCAAATTTGAAATTTGGTGGCGTTGCTTCTATTAAAACCATGTTTCCTGTAGTTTGGTCAAGCCATGTTTCGGCCATAAACATAAAATCAAGATCATAAGAACAGATAAAGTTATTAATTAAAAATGATTTGTTGCATAGTGATCTGACATTAAGCAAAGCAAGGTTAAAATTAATATCAGTATCAGTGGGTGTGGTTGATTGATTACTGCAAGGAATAGGAATTAGATTTGCAGGGATGGACCGCCTAGCTCCTTTCCTTCTGATGTGATCATTTTGTCTTTTAGAATTAAAACATATTTTTGAACTGGTGCGAGAAACGCACACAGTTTCAATTGATTTAAAATGTGAAAACTTTTGCTGTGTCAGTCCCAGATTCAGCATGGCATTGCTCTGTTGCTCAGAGCAGGATTCATCACAGTTTAGTGGCAGGACTGTCATTACACTGCCAGACGGAGAGGGGTCAGTGTTTGCACCACAGTACTCACCCGGTGCTGGTGTGGAGGAGGAGGAGGAGGAGGGTGGTGGTGGTGGTGGTGGGGGCCGAGGGGGCTGCGATGTAAACAGTCACGCCCCCCTCGGGGAGCACTGAATAACATGGCGTAAATAGTCCATAAACAAACTGGTGCCGTATCTGTTCGGGTGGAGACCATCTGGACGATATGCCACATGCCGTTTCCAGAACAGGCCAAAGTTGTTCACAAAAACAAAGTTAAAGGTTCTACATGCAGTCTGGAGCCACATGTTTAGCGCCACAACACGGCTGTACAAGCAGTCACCCCGGTTTACAGTCGGAATTGGGCCAGAGATAAAAACAGACAACCCGGAGGACTGGAGCAGGCGGAACAGATCCATAAAGTGCTTCTTTGTTACTTCTGACTGCTGAAGTTTCATGTCGTTGATCCCCACATGCACGACTACCTTTGAAATAGTATCAGGCAGGGACTGAAGCAGAGGAGGGAGACGGATGAGCAGGTCCGGGACAGTTGCTCCGGGAAAACAGCGAGCGACCGCGTTAAAGAAGCGGACGTGTCTCATGATGGAATCTCCAACTATCAGAGTGGTCGGGGCGAAGAGTGGACGCGGATGCGGAGAGGGCGCCCGGTGTACGGATTTAACGGGCTCATCCGAAGCAGGATCAGAACCTGAGCGCCGCTGAACACATGGAGCGGAGCAGCGGTGATGTTTACTCTCAGCTCCGGGCGACCCACGCTGTGTGCTCGGGGACGCAGGAGGGGCTGGCTCGGAGTGCTGCTGCTGACCCGGTGGAGGCGAGCGGTGGTGATGGCTCGCTACCCCAAAAGGCTGCTGCACAAGGGTCAAAGAGGAAGAACGACCACTCTTTCTCTTGAGTACTGCTTCCTTTAAGAGGGTCTTTCTGGCAGAGGACTTGGATTGGCGTGGAGCAGTGGAGTACGGCACGGAGTCCAGGGGCTCTGCTTCAGGGGCAGGGATGTCAATGGAGAGGGCAGCATAGCGGTTGGATAGGCTCAGGACATGGGCCACGGCCCCGGATGGCTCCTCCCGGTCCACGGGTTCATCATTCAGAGCCGGGCGCTTAGGCGTGGAACAGGAGGGTCCAGAACTGAAAGACCTCTCCCACACAAGAGTGTCACGATACGCAGCGCTCAGTGACATTAGCCGTGAGTGCTGCCCACCAGCTACTTCAAAAAGTTTGGACACAAGAGACTGTTTTTGATTCAGCTCTGCGGTGAGACGAAGGACTTCTTTACGTAGATCTTCAATGGTCGCTCGGTCGCTCTCACGGAGCTCCAAGGTAAGGCGAGTTATATCTTGTAAGTTTGAGCTGATTTCATTGTCACTTTCCATGTTAGCCTCTATGCTAACGAAGTTTGTCACGCAACCTTGTGAGACCTTGTTAAATCCTGTCTTCGTGTCACAATATTCTTGTTGTTCAATTTCAACTCAGCTGTTTGTTGTGTGAATGCTTAAATTAATTCACACAACTGATAACTCAAAGGTCTAGTGTGGCATCAGAAATGCAGAGGTATTGTAAACCATGTGATCATTACATCATTGTCATGTAGGGGCTTGTCCTCCCATGATGGGCCTCCTCCAGCACCTCCTCATCTCCCCATTGTATTTGGCAGTTGCCGCTTTCCTCGTCACCTGTTCGAGGTTGCCATTTGCCTGTGGTATACCGAGATACTTGTAACTGTCCTCAACGTCTGCTATTGTTCCCTCTGGGAGTGAGATCCCTTCTGTGTGGACTACCTTGCCTCTCTGAGTCACCATCCTGTTACATTTCTCGAGTCCGAATGACATCCCGATGTCATGGCTGTAGATCCTGGTGGTTTGGATCAGAGAGTCGATGTCTCTCTCGCTCTTGGGGTACAGCTTGATGTCATCCATGTAGAGGAGGTGACTGATCTTTGCTCCGTTCCTGAGGCGGTATCCATAGCCAGTCTGGTCAATTACTTGGCTTAGAGGGTTCAGACCTATGCAGAACAGTGGGGACAGAGCATCTCCTTGGTAGATACCACATTTGATACTCATAATATATATTCTCACTCTCCACCACCTTTGGAGGAGTTTCCCATATTTATATATATACAGTATATTAGTTATTAGTTATTGATCTGTGATGGACTAATGTACATGTCACATCTGTTATTGATCTGTGATGGAGAAATGTACATGTCACATCTGTTATTGATCTGTGATGGAGAAATGTACATGTCACATATGCAGCCAGCGGAAGTTCAATTCTGGAAGACTGAACTGCTGCCGCCCATCTCCAGGCCTGCGTGGTATCCTTGGCCTATCGCACAGCAAACGCCCATCTCCCGTCAACCAATGCCAGCCAGGCCAGCAACTTAAAAAGCGGAGACATCCACTTCTCGGCCTTCTCAAGCCTCGCATCCACCGCCTCCCCTCCTCCTCTTTCTTGCCCTTCTTCGAGCTTGCGCTTTTCCTGCAGCCCAATTGCCACCACCAGTACCTAGGTCCCGGGGGATCTCATGCGCACACAAACAGGAGCCGAACTTAACAGTGTCGCACCGGGGCCGAGGGTGCCAAACATTCTTTAATAAAATACTTCAAATTGCATTTTGTCTCATGAGTCTCTCCAGATTGAACTGTCACATCTGTTATTGATCTTCATCCGTTGCCGGGTCGCGGGGGCACCAGTCTAAGCAGAGACACCTAGACTTCCCTATTCACACACACTTCCCCCAGCTTGTCCGGGGGGACCCCAAGGCGTTACCAGGCCAGCTGAGAGACATAGTCCCTCCAGCGTGTCCTGGGTCTTTCCCGGGGCCCTCCTCCCGGTGGGACGTGCCCGGAACACCTCCCCAGGGAGGCGTCCAGGAGGCATCCGGAACAGATGCTTGAGCTACCTCAACTGGTTCCTCTCGATGTGGAGAAGCAGCAGCTCTACGCCGAGCTCCTCCCGTGTGACTGAGCTCCTCACCCTATCTCTAAGGGAGCAGTGGCTCTACTCTAAGCTCCTCCCATGTGACTGAGCTCCTCACCCTATCTCTAAGGGAGCAGCCACTCTGCGGAGGAAGCTCATTTCGACCGCTTGTATCCGAGATCTCGTTCTTTCGGTCATTACCCAAAGCTCATGACCATAGCTTGGGAGAGAACAAAGATTGACCGTTAAATCGAGAGCTTTGACTTTCGGCTCAGCTCCCTCTTCACCACAACGGTCAGATACAGCTCTGACTGCAGACGCTGCTCCCTCTTTACCACATCGGTCCGATACAGCGACCGCATCACTGCGCACGCTGCACCGATCCGCCTGTCAATCTCACGCTCCATTCTTCCCTCACTCGTGAACAAGACTATGAGAATAGAATCTAATAATTTGAGAATATGAATATGAGCAGAATAAACACCAGAAAAGTGGAGCGTCCAACCCCTCTCAAGGAGTTGGGTTCAGAGCCCAAGTTGTGTGTGGAGGTGAGGCCGACTATCTCTAGTCGGTATTTCTCAACCTCCCCCACGAGCTCGGGCTCCTCCCCCAGGGGGGTGAGGTTCCACGTCCCAAAAGCCAGATGTTGTGTGTGCGGACCGGGTCGTCGAGGTCTCCGCCTTCGACTGTCGCCCAGTCCTCTCTGCACCGACCCGCCAGAGATCCCTCTGTGGGTGGTGGGTCCACAGGAGGGCTGGCCCACGTCATCCTTTCGGGCTGAGCCCGGCCAGGCCCCGTGGTCTAAGGCCCGGCCACCAGGCGCTCGCTTTTGGGCAACGACCCCAGGCCTGGCTCCAGGGTGGGGCCCCGGCTGCGCCATGCCGGGCAACGTCACTGATCTTGTTATCGTGCTATCCATGACGGATAGCACGATAAGATAAACCTTTATTAGTCTCACAGTGGAGAAATTTCAGTGTCATCGTTGCACATTACAGCAGAGAAAGGAAATAAGAGCACTCAGATTGCACACATCAAAGTCTATTATTTAAGATAATAGACAATAAATTTAAGATAAAATAAAATAAGATAAACTCGGGGCTATAATTGCACTTTGTTCGGAGTATTTACAGATGTCTATATTATACATTAGCAGCGGAGAATATGAGAATATGAATATGAGCAGAATAAACATCAGAAATAATATCAACAGGTAAAGTTACTTGAATGGGAGAATTATCAAATGGATATGTAATAATACAGTAAGATATCAACAGGTAAAGTGATGGTGAAAGGCAGAATTATCAGATATGAAATAATACAGTAGTACTGATAACAGGTAAAGTGACTAGTGACAAAGTTACTAGTGAATTATCAGAAACACTTGTGCAGACTCAGCAGTTCCTGTTACACATTCTCGTTGTACAGTCTGACAGCAGCAGGAAGGAAAGACCTGCGAAACCTCTCCTTCACACATCGAGGGTGAATTAGTCTGTCACTGAAGCTGCTCTCCAGAGCAGAGAGAGTGTCCTGCAGGGGGTGACAGTCATGGTCCAGCATAGATGTTAGTTTGCTCAGGACCCTCCTGTCCCCCACCTGCTGCACTGTGTCCAAGGAACAGCCCAGGACTGAGCTGGACTTCCTGATGACCTTGTCCAGCTTCTTCCTGTCCCTCTCTGTGATGCTGCTGCTCCAGCAGACCACACCATACAAGAGGCTGATGCCACCACAGAGTCATAGAAGGTCTTCAGGAGTGGCCTCTGCACTCCAAAAGACCTGAGCCTCCTCAGTAGGTAGAGGCGACTCTGGCCCTTCTTGAAGAGAGCATCTGAGTTATGAGTCCAGTCCAGTTTGTGATTCAAATGAACACCCAGGTACTTGTAAGAGTCCACTCTCTCAATTCCCTTTCCCTGAATGTTCACTGGAGCTGGAGCGGCAGAGTGGCGTCTACGGAAATCCACCACCATTTCCTTGGTCTTCCTCACGTTGATGAGGAGGTGGTTCATCACCTTGGTCTTCCCTGCGTTGATGAGGAGGTGGTTCATCTCCTTGGTCTTCCCTGCGTTGATGAGGAGGTGGTTCATCTCCTTGGTCTTCCTCACGTTGATGAGGAGGTGGTTCATCTCCTTGGTCTTCCTCACGTTGATGAGGAGGTGGTTCCGCTGACACCAGTCCACAAAGTTCTGTATAACTCCTCTGTACTCTGTGTCATCGTCCTCGGAGCTGAGTCCAATGATGGCAGAGTCGTCGGAGAACTTCTGTAGAACACAACCGTCCGTGTTGTGTCTGAAGTCTGCAGTGTAGAGGGTGAAGAGGAACGGTGCGAGGACTGTCCCCTGGGGGGCCCCCACACTGCAGGTCTGGACCTCAGACACGTAGTCCCTGGTTCTCACAAACTGGGGTCTGTCTGTGAGGTAGTGCAGTATCCACTCAGACAGGTCGTAGTCCACACCGGCTGTCTCCAGCTTGTCCCTGAGAAGCCTCGGCTGGATGGTGTTGAAGGCGCTGGAGAAGTCGAAGAACGTAATCCTCACAGCGGTGCCGGGTTTCTCCAGGTGGGACAGCGAGTGATGGAGGAGGGAGATGATGGCGTCCTCGACTCCGATGCCCGGCCTGTAGGCGAACTGTGCATAACATGTCACATCTGTTATTGATCTGTGATGGAGAAATGTACATGTCACATCTGTTATTGATCTGTGATGTCACATCTGTTATTGATCTGTGACCCCTCACCTCCTCCACAGAGTCCAGGGGCCTCCTGTCCCTCACCTCCTCCACAGGGTCCGGGGGCCTCCTGTCCCTCACCTCCTCCACAGAGTCGAGGGGCCTCCTGTCCCTCACCTCCTCCACAGAGTCGAGGGGCCTCCTGTCCTTCACCTCCTCCACAGAGTCCAGGGGCCTCCTGTCCCTCACCTCCTCCACAGAGTCCAGGGGCCTCCTGTCCCTCACCTCCTCCACAGAGTCCAGGGGCCTCCTGTCCCTCACCTCCTCCACAGAGTCCAGGGGCCTCCTGTCCCTCACCTCCTCCACAGGGTCCGGGGGCCTCCTGTCCCTCACCTCCTCCACAGAGTCGAGGGGCCTCCTGTCCCTCACCTCCTCCACAGAGTCGAGGGGCCTCCTGTCCTTCACCTCCTCCACAGAGTCCAGGGGCCTCCTGTCCCTCACCTCCTCCACAGAGTCCAGAGGCCTCCTGTCCCTCACCTCCTCCAGAGTCTAACATGACAATTTCAAGCGATGGCAACATCAGGAAAAAAGAACACGAAAAGCTTGAGAAATACCAAGGGCTCAGAGAGGAGCTGGAGAGAGTCTGAAGGTAAAGGAGACAGTAGTGAGAGAGTCTGAAGGTAAAGGAGACAGTAGTGAGAGAGTCTGAAGGTAAAGGAGACAGTAGTGAGAGAGTCTGAAGGTAAAGGAGACAGTAGTGAGAGAGTCTGAAGGTAAAGGAAACAGTAGTGAGAGAGTCTGAAGGTAAAGGAGACAGTAGTGAGAGAGTCTGAAGGTAAAGGAGACAGTAGTGAGAGAGTCTGAAGGTAAAGGAGACAGTAGTGAGAGAGTCTGAAGGTAAAGGAGACAGTAGTGAGAGAGTCTGAAGGTAAAGGAGACAGTAGTGAGAGAGTCTGAAGGTAAAGGAGACAGTAGTGAGAGAGTCTGAAGGTAAAGGAGACAGTAGTGAGAGAGTCTGAAGGTAAAGGAGACAGTAGTGAGAGAGTCTGAAGGTAAAGGAGACAGTAGTGAGAGAGTCTGAAGGTAAAGGAGACAGTAGTGAGAGAGTCTGAGGGTAAAGGAGACAGTAGTGAGAGAGTCTGAAGGTAAAGGAGACAGTAGTGAGAGAGTCTGAAGGTAAAGGAGACAGTAGTGAGAGAGTCTGAAGGTAAAGGAGACAGTAGTGAGAGAGTCTGAAGGTAAAGGAGACAGTAGTGAGAGAGTCTGAAGGTAAAGGAGACAGTAGTGAGAGAGTCTGAAGGTAAAGGAGACAGTAGTGAGAGAGTCTGAAGGTAAAGGAGACAGTAGTGAGAGAGTCTGAGGGTAAAGGAGACAGTAGTGCGAGAGTCTGAAGGTAAAGAAGACAGTAGTGAGAGAGTCTGAAGGTAAAGGAGACAGTAGTGAGAGAGTCTGAAGGTAAAGGAGACAGTAGTGAGAGAGTCTGAAGGTAAAGGAGACAGTAGTGAGAGAGTCTGAAGGTAAAGGAGACAGTAGTGAGAGAGTCTGAAGGTAAAGGAGACAGTAGTGAGAGAGTCTGAGGGTAAAGGAGACAGTAGTGAGAGAGTCTGAGGGTAAAGGAGACAGTAGTGAGAGAGTCTGAAGGTAAAGGAGACAGTAGTGAGAGAGTCTGAAGGTAAAGAAGACAGTAGTGAGAGAGTCTGAAGGTAAGTAGCGGCAGTAGCTCAGTTGGTAGAGCGTTGGCCTTTGAGCCAGAAGTTCGTGGGTTCAAGCCCCGCTCAGGACTTTCACCATCGACTCCCACTGACTACTGTTGTTGTGTCCTTGGCAAGACACTTAACCTCTGGGAACACCAGCCACAGTGGGGCGGCTGCGGCTGTAAAGTGCCAAACTGCCGTTGTGTCCTTAGGCAAGACACTTCACCCCCATTGCCTAGAATGAGTCTGGTGTGTGTGTGAATGGTTGGTGGTGGTCGGAAGGGCCGATGGCACAGACTGGTTGCCTCGCTTCTGTCAGTGTGCCCCAGGGCAGCTGTGGCTACTGTAGTAGTTTATCACCACCGTGTATGGAGTGAATGAATAATGACACATGTAAAGCGTCTTTGAGTGTCCAGAAAAGCGCTATATAAAACCGATGCATTATTATTATTATAAAGGTGACAGTAGTGAGAGAGTCTGAAGGTAAAGGAGACAGTAGTGAGAGAGTCTGAAGGTAAAGGAGACAGTAGTGAGAGAGTCTGAAGGTAAAGGAGACAGTAGTGAGAGAGTCTGAAGGTAAAGGAGACAGTAGTGAGAGAGTCTGAAGGTAAAGGAGACAGTAGTGAGAGAGTCTGAAGGTAAAGGAGACAGTAGAGAGAGAGTCTGAAGGTAAAGGAGACAGTAGTGAGAGAGTCTGAAGGTAAAGGAGACAGTAGTGAGAGAGTCTGAAGGTAAAGGAGACAGTAGTGAGAGAGTCTGAAGGTAAAGGAGACAGTAGTGAGAGAGTCTGAAGGTAAAGGAGACAGTAGTGAGAGAGTCTGAAGGTAAAGGAGACAGTAGTGAGAGAGTCTGAAGGTAAAGGAGACAGTAGTGAGAGAGTCTGAAGGTAAAGGAGACAGTAGTGAGAGAGTCTGAAGGTAAAGGTGACAGTAGTGAGAGAGTCTGAGGGTAAAGGAGACAGTAGTGAGAGAGTCTGAGGGTAAAGGAGACAGTAGTGAGAGAGTCTGAAGGTAAAGGAGACAGTAGTGAGAGAGTCTGAAGGTAAAGGAGACAGTAGTGAGAGAGTCTGAAGGTAAAGGAGACAGTAGTGAGAGAGTCTGAAGGTAAAGGAGACGGTAGTGAGAGAGTCTGAAGGTAAAGGAGACAGTAGTGAGAGAGTCTGAAGGTAAAGGAGACAGTAGTGAGAGAGTCTGAAGGTAAAGGAGACAGTAGTGCCCGTGGTGATGGTGCACTCGGGGCAGTGACCCCGAAGCTAGAAGAGTGGTTACAGTGGATCCCTGGAACAAACTCGGACATCTCGGTCCAGAAATGTGCAGAGCAGAAAGATACTGAACCCTCAAGCTCCCAGGTAGAGGACCCGAGCTTAGAGAGGGATAACCGGCCGCGGAGGAAGAACGGTGAGATTTAAAAAAAATATATATATACATATATATATATATATATATATATATATGAATTATTATATTTATTAGACGACAAAAATGGGCATTTATTAATCGCAATTAATTTAGAAAATATATATAATTTTTTTTTGATTCCCGCCCCCAATATATAAATATATTCCATTGGTATTTACAACACATCGCCCAACCCTACCATAACCCGTTATTATGGTGTCTGTCTCTTATCACTATTATAATAAGAGAATAAACCCACAACAGGCTTTAATGCTTTCAGTGGCCTCATGTATGAACTGTGCAATACAAATAAACTAGCCTTTCCTACACTATTGGTGTACCTAAATAGTTAGCGCTGGAAGATCCCATATGTCTGTTCCCAGTTTCTCACTACACAAATATAAACCGCCCAAATAGCATTAACCTGCTTCCATATTAGGACATATTGTGGTGTTAAATATGCAAATGCTTCCTGCTGCTCGCTCAAGCGTCAAACGCACAACACTGGTCCCTGCGTCTGGAAACAGAGAGGATCATGGGAGTTAATGGACCGGGACGAGGGGTCAACACACTGGCCCTGTGTACCGGGACCGACCAAAACAAGAGACGAGCAGTGTGGGCAAAGCTGTCTGAAAGATGTCCTCCTTATGAATATGCTAATCCTGCGTTAGCATAGTCACAAAAATACCCATTAATTAAGCAGTAACAATAGCCACAGTCGAGCGCTTTGTGTGCGTGAGACTGCGTTATAATCCAAAACGGAGGTCATTCACTTTTTAAAATTCATCTAAAAATTGGTGCCTTGTGATTGGTGGAGAGGCTCGTTAAGGAAGACAGAGACCAGACGTGATAGGTGTGAACTCAGTAAACACACTGGAATTAACCTACATTAAAACTGGCGCCAGACTGAAGTATGTGATGAGTATGGTTAGGGTTAGTATGTTTGAGAGAAGTATGTTTGAGAAAAGTATGTTTGAGAAGTATGTTTAAGAAGTATGTTTAAGAAGTATGTTTAAGAAGTATGTTTGAGAGAAGCATGTTTGAGAGAAGTATGTTTGAGAAGTATGTTTAAGAAGTATGTTTGAGATAAGCATGTTTGAGAGAAGTATGTTTGAGAAGTATGTTTAAGAAGTATGTTTAAGAAGTATGTTTAAGAAGTATGTTTGAGAGAAGTATGTTTGAGATAAGTATGTTTGAGAGAAGTATGTTTGAGAAGTATGTTTAAGAAGTATGTTAGCGAGAAGTATGTTTGAGAAGTATGTTTAAGAGAAGTATGTTTAAGAAGTATGTTTGAGAAGTATGTTAGAGAGAAGCATGTTTGAGAGAAGTATGTTTGAGAAGTATGTTTAAGAAGTATGTTTGAGATAAGCATGTTTGAGAGAAGTATGTTTGAGAAGTATGTTTAAGAAGTATGTTTAAGAAGTATGTTTAAGAAGTATGTTTGAGAGAAGTATGTTTGAGATAAGTATGTTTGAGAGAAGTATGTTTGAGAAGTATGTTTAAGAAGTATGTTAGCGAGAAGTATGTTTGAGATGTATGTTTAAGAGAAGTATGTTTAAGAAGTATGTTTGAGAAGTATGTTTAAGAAGTATGTTAGAGAGAAGTATGTTTGAGAAGTATGTTTAAGAGAAGTATGTTTAAGAAGTATGTTTGAGAAGTATGTTTAAGAAGTATGTTAGAGAGAAGTATGTTTGAGAAGTATGTTTAAGAAGTATGTTAGAGAGAAGTATGTTTAATCAGAATCATTTTTATTGCCACTTAAGTAACAAACAAAAGTTACCACTTGGAAATTATTTTGGCAGAAAGCGAGCCACTCTAAGAAGTATGTTTGAGAAGTATGTTTAAGAAGTATAATAATAATGATGCATCGGTTTTATAAAGCGCTTTTTGGACACTCAAAGACGCTTTACATGTCATTATTCTTTCTCTCCAAACACGGTGGTGATAAACTACTACTGTAGCCACAGCTGCCCTGGGGCACACTGACAGAAGCGAGGCAACCAGTCGGTGCCTCCCACTACCACCACCACCAACCATTCACACACACACCAGACTCATTCTAGGCAATGGGGGTAAAGTGTCTTGCCTAAGGACACAGCGGCAGTTTGGCACTTTACATCCGCAGCCGCCCCACTGTGGCTGGTGTTCCCAGAGGACAACTCACCCTCAAATCCAGCCGGCGCTAGCTCGTTAGCCGCTAGTGGCGCTAGCTCGCGAGCTAGCGGCTCAAATTGATAGGGCTGGGAGCCGCCGTCTGCCTCCTCTCTCTCAAGAGAAGTCCTCCACCTCCTAAGACCGTACAAAATCTATAGAGCTGGTGTCTGATCACTCTCCATCTTTGACATGGCCAATGCTGATGTCAAGTGTCACTCACAGTCTAGACCCGCCCAACAGTCACCCCCCCGCCTGTCCCCTTTAGTCCTCCAGGCCACGCCCATTTGGACGGAGATTTGAAAAGAAAATGTGAGTGACATAAGCTCCGAGGAGCGGAGGTGAGAAGTTCTTTAAGTGTTTTGCCCAAGGACACAACGACAACAGACAGTGGGAGTCGATGGTGAAGGTCGGGCTCGTTTAAGAGAATTATGTTTGAGAGAAGTATGTTAGAGAGAAGTATGTTTGAGAGAAGTATGTTTGAGAAGTATGTTAGAGAGAAGTATGTTAGAGAGAAGTATGTTTGAGAAGTATGTTTGAGAAGTATGTTAGAGAGAAGTATGTTAGAGAGAAGTATGTTTGAGAAGTATGTTTGAGAAGTATGTTTGAGAAGTATGTTAGAGAGAAGTATGTTTAAGAGAAGTATGTTTGAGAGAAGTATGTTTGAGAGAAGTATGTTTAGTAAGTAAGTAATCTTTATTTATATACCGCCTTTCACAAACCAGAGTCACAAAGCGGTTTACAATTTTTATTATTTTTGGGCATTTGTCTCTCACTCCACACAGAGATGGGAGCGGGGTCGCCGAACAGGAGGCGCATGCCAGAACTATTGTACACATTTTTAGTGGTAGGGGAAACCGGAGTACCCGGAGGAAACCTACGCAGACACGGGGATAACATGCAAACTCCACTCAGAAAGGCCCTGGTCGGACCGGGATTCGAACCCAGGACCTTCTTGCTGAGAGGCAAGAGTGCTATCCACTCAGCCAGCCAAGTATCAATCAATCTTTTTATTTCGAACTTCGTTGTCAATCCATTGTCATGACAGTTCATAATACATAAAAAAAGCTTCTTAGTACACTCTGTACTTCTATTCTCGTTCAAAAACAAATAACAAAACAATAATAAATAAAAAATATGAGAAGCAATACAAAATGAAAATAAAATAAAAAAGAAAGCCGCAAGCGGCGTCAAACGGGCTGCGCACCACCCCGCACCACCCCGCACCACGCCGCCCCGCACCACGCCGCCCCGCACCACGCACCACGCCGCCCCGCACCACGCCGCCCCGCACCACGCACCACGCCGCCCCGCACCACGCCGCCCCGCACCACGCCGCCCCGCACCACGCCGCCCCGCACCACGCCGCCCCGCACCACGCCGCCCCGCACCACGCCGCCCCGCACCACCCCGCACCACGCCGCCCCGCACCACGCCGCCCCGCACCACGCACCACGCCGCCCCGCACCACGCCGCCCCGCACCACGCACCACGCCGCCCCGCACCACGCCGCCCGCCCCGCACCACGCCGCCCCGCACCACGCCGCCCCGCACCACGCCGCCCCGCACCACGCCGCCCCGCACCACGCCGCCCCGCACCACGCCGCCCCGCACCACGCCGCCCCGCACCACGCCGCCCCCCCGCACCACGCCGCCCCGCACCACGCCGCCCCGCACCACGCCGCACCACGCCGCACCACGCCGCCCCGCACCACGCCGCCCCCGCACCACGCCGCCCCCACGCCGCGCCGCACCACGCCGCCCCGCACCACGCCGCCCCGCACCACGCCGCCCCGCACCACGCCGCCCCGCACCACCCCGCACCACGCCGCCCCGCACCACGCCGCCCCGCACCACGCACCGCGTGATGAATATGATGATTAGAGCCGTTTGGCACCCTATATAAAACTTTGCCTCAGTCTGTAGGGGGCGCTAATGGGACAGTTTCAAATATTTCACTTTCACCTGACCTAAACCCTGGAGTTGAACATTGAGTTCAAGTTTTGTGCAAATCAGACTTTGTTTGTGCAAATGGGAGCAAAATTAATGTTGTCAAAAATGGCCAAAAAACACTCACATTTTGCCGCTCCGCTGCTCAAACAACGTTTTACTGATCAAAAATCCCTTTGGTCATTTTGAAGGTACATGTGTTGAGATTATTTTGAGGCAAATCGGTGAAACGGCAGAGGAGGAGAAGATTTCCAACCGACGTGTATGAAAATGATTGCGGATCATTTTTCCATTTTGCAGTGAAATTTATGGGCTTCCTGTTTGTCAGAGGGCGGAGCCATGATAATAATAATAATAACTTTATTTATAGAGCACTTTAAAAACAACACAGTTGACCAAAGTGCTGAACACAAGTAAAAACACAATATAATATAGAAACATATACAAGAATAGAAATTGCACAGAAAGTCAACCCACTGAGTTAAAAGCCAAAGTAAAAAGATGAGTCTTAAGAAGCGACTTAAAAACAGGAAGTGAGTCCGTCAGTCTAATGTGCAGAGACCATTCCACAGTCTGGGGGCTGCTGCTGCAAAAGCCCGATCCCCTCTCCACTTCTTTCTGGTCTTAGGGACCACTAAGAGAGCCTGGTCTGCTGATCTTAGAGTGTGGGGCACAAGCAGATCAGTCAGATACTGAGGGGCCACTCCATGCAAACATTTGAACACAAATAACAGAATCTTAAAATCAATACGAAGGTGCACAGGGAGCCAGTGAAGAGAACAAAGAATAGGGGTGATGTGGTCAAATTTGCGCGTTCCAGTTAAGAGTCTGGCAGCAGCATTTTGGATTAATTGAAGGCGTGATAATGATAAAATGATAACATTTTGGTCTTATCTTAACTTGAGGAACATGTGTACCGAATTTCATGGCTCTACGACAAACTTGACCTCCGAAAAATCCCATTGGCTGTTGTAGGTAGCGCTGTAATGGCATTTTTTGAGTCCCATAAAAATAAACACCAAAATATCAAATTTTTCGCCAGGTCTCATGTTTGGGCAACATTTTGCAACTTTTCATGCATGTTCAGGGGGTGAAATTAAGGCTCAAAGTGCAGAATTGGACATCTCTTGAGCAAAAACAATAGGCCCTTTCCCCGTTCGGGGCTCGGGCCTAATAATGACAACAAGCAAGTTCGAAAGGGAGTGGGAAGAAGTAAACACTTTTTAAATCCCACCCCCAGTGCATAAATGTTTGGTGGTTGCTTAATGTGCAGTAAATAAACCCTTGTTATCATCATATCAATATATTTAGGCCCGAGCCCCGAACGGGATAAGGGCCTATTGCTTTCACAATGGTGAATGCAAATGGTGGCGGTGCGTGACGGACGCGTCAGCGCCCGTCACTCACCCCGACGTGACGGTTGTGTGCGTAAACTCAACTTGTTTTTGCTCGAGAAGTCAAAAATAAAATCCTTACTTATTTCTTTCTTTTTTCTTCAGCGCCGTTTGCCTTAATTTGACCCCTGAACATGCATGAAAAGTTGTTAAATTTTGCCCAAAAATCAGACCTGGCAAAAACTTGATTATTTTGGTGTTTATTTTTATGGGACTCAAAAAATGCCAGTACAGCGCCATCTAAGACAGCCAAAAAACTACCCCTATGGGAGTTTTTGGAGGTCAAGTTTGTCATAGAGCCATGAAATTCGATACAAATTCGGTATACATTTGCATTTGTCTCCAGTAGGTTAGACTACTGCAATGGCCTGCTCACAGGTCTGTCCAAACAGGCTGTAAAACAGCTGCAGTACATTCAAAATGCAGCAGCTCCAGTCCTGACTAGAACCAGGAAGTACGACCACATTAGTCCTGACTAGAACCAGGAAGTACGACCATATTAGTCCTGACTAGAACCAGGAAGTACGACCACATTAGTCCTGACTAGAACCAGGAAGTACGACCATATTAGTCCTGACTAGAACCAGGAAGTACGACCACATTAGTCCTGACTAGAACCAGGAAGTACGACCACATTAGTCCTGACTAGAACCAGGAAGTACGACCACATTAGTCCTGACTAGAACCAGGAAATACGACCATATTAGTCCTGACTAGAACCAGGAAATACGACCATATTAGTCCAGTCCTCAGGTCTCTGCACTGGCTTCCTGTGGCTCAGAGAATAGACTTTAAAACAGCTCTGCTTGTTACAAGTCTCTCCATGGCCTCGCATCAAAATATATTAGTGACATGTTAGTCCCATATGAACCAGCCCGGACTCTGAGGAGCACAGGGACTGGACTCCTGCTGGGACTCTGAGGAGCACAGGGACTGGCCTCCTGCTGGGACTCTGAGGAGCACAGGGACTGGACTCCTGCTGGGACTCTGAGGAGCACAGGGACTGGACTCCTGCTGGGACTCTGAGGAGCACAGGGACTGGACTCCTGCTGGGACTCTGAGGAGCACAGGGACTGGACTCCTGCTGGGACTCTGAGGAGCACAGGGACTGGACTCCTGCTGGGACTCTGAGGAGCACAGGGACTGGACTCGTGCTGGGACTCTGAGGAGCACAGGGACTGGACTCGTGCTGGGACTCTGAGGAGCACAGGGACTGGACTCCTGCTGGGACTCTGAGGAGCACAGGGACTGGACTCCTGCTGGGACTCTGAGGAGCACAGGGACTGGACTCCTGTTAGTGCCCAGAGTCAGAACTAAACATGGGGAGGCTGCTTTTCAGATTCATGCTGCTAAAATCTGGAACAGTCTTCCTGAAGATGTGAGACAGGCCTCCTCTCTGACAATGTTTAAAACCAGGTTAAAGACAGTTCTGTTTAGCTGTGCTACAACTGAGGGATTTTATATTTTTATCTTTCTTTTTAATGTACTGTGATTATTTATGATTTTAATGCTTTCTTATTTTTGTTCAGCACTTTTGAGTTGCCTTGTGTATGAATTGTGCTATACAAATAAACTTGCCTTGCCTTACACATGTTCCTCAAGTCAAGACAAGAAAAATATGTTATTATGGCCCCGCCCTCTGACAAACAGGAAGCCCATAAATTTCACTGCAAAATGAGAAATGAACAGCAATACATGTCGGTTGGAAAGCGACTCCTCCTCGGCCGTTTCACCGATTTGCCTCAAAATCGCTCCACATCATCTCAACACATGTACCTTCAAAATGACCTCAGGGATTTTTGATCAGTGAAACATTGTTTGAGCAGCGGAGCGGCAAAATGTGAGTTTTTTTGGCTGTTTTTGACAGTATAAAATTTGCTCTTGTTTGCACAAACAAAGTCTGATCTGCACAAAACTTTAATACATTGTTCAACTCTAGGGTCTAGGTCGTTTGAAAGTGAAATAAAGGAACTTGGCTTATTAGCGCCCCCTAAAGATGGGGTCAAAGTTTTTAGTATGGGAGGGCTTCGAGGTCAAGTTTGTTGTATAGCCATGACATTTGGTACACATGTTCCTCATCTCAAGACATTAAATAAAAGTTATTATGACCAAGCCCCTTGACAAACAGGAAGCCCATAAATTACACTTCAAAATGGAAAAATGAAAAATTATCCTTTTCACATATGTCGGTTGGAAATCTTCTCCTCCTCGGCCGTTTCACCGATTCGCCTCAAAATCGCTCCACATCATCTCAATTCATGTACCATCAAAATGATCTCAGGGATTTTTGATCAGTGAAACGTTGTTTGAGCAGCGGAGCGGCTAAATGTGACCTTTTTTTGGTCATTTTTTGACAACATAAAATTTGCTCCCGTTTGCACAAACAAAGTCTGATTTGCACAAAACTTGAATCCATTGTTCAACTCTAGGGTTTAGGTCAGGTGAAAGTGAAATATTTTAAATTGGCCCATTAGCGCCCCCTAGAGACTGAGGAAAAGTTTGACATGGGGAGCCAAACCAGCTCAACTGATCATATTCATTACAATTTGACTAACATTCTTCGATGGCTACGGGAACAAATCATCACACGGCGGCGCCATCTCCTTTGCGCGGTGCTACGTGGTACGGTGTGGCTTGGTGTGGGGCGGCGTAGTGCGGGATGATGTCGTGCAGGGCGGCTTGGTGCGGGGCGGTGTGGCGCAGTGTGGTGAAGTATGTTTGAGAGAAGTATGTTTGAGAGAAGTATGTTAGAGAGAAGTATGTTAGAGAGAAGTATGTTAGAGAGAAGTATGTTAGAGAGAAGTATGTTAGAGAGAAGTATGTTTGAGAGAAGTATGTTTGAGAGAAGTATGTTAGAGAGAAGTATGTTTGAGAAGTATGTTTGAGAAGTATGTTTGAGAGAAGTATGTTAGAGAGAAGTATGTTAGAGAGAAGTATGTTAGAGAGAAGTATGTTTGAGAGAAGTATGTTTGAGAGAAGTATGTTAGAGAGAAGTATGTTTGAGAAGTATGTTTGAGAAGTATGTTTGAGAGAAGTATGTTAGAGAAGTATGTTTGAGAGAAGTATGTTTGAGAGAAGTATGTTTAAGAGAAGTATGTTTGAGAGAAGTATGTTTGAGAGAAGTATGTTAGAGAGAAGTATGTTAGAGAGAAGTATGTTTGAGAAAAGTATGTTTGAGAGAAGTATGTTAGAGAGAAGTATGTTAGAGAGAAGTATGTTTGAGAGAAGTATGTTTGAGAAGTATGTAGGGTATTACTTATATTGCTGATTATAATTACTTATTAGTATAAATTTGGTAGTGTGGGTCTGCTTTATATTTATTTTGGCACCAGCAATGTGTGGGACACACTGCACAGACCAAACCAAATCTTTGCCTCGATATCAACCTTATAATCTAAAGGTAGAGAATACGTTTTATCTGCCAGGGATAGTCCGAGATCTAACAACACGACTCTGATAGGATTGAGTTAAAGAAAAGAGGTTTATTGATTACAAAATGAAGGTAAAAATATAACGAAAAGGGATTTCTGGTCACATTTAGGTAGGAGTCGTACACATTTCATTCAAATTGCACATTTAACAAGGAACAGTCTTACTTTGGAGGAGCGTAGAGGATGTGTTTGATGGAAAGAGGAGGAAGGAGATGGAGATGGGGGGATGAGAGTGAAGAATAGGATGGAGGCGATGTCTCGTCCACGTGGTCTTTGTTCGAACAGGGAGCAGGAGGAAGCCGACAGGTCGGGTCCAGGCGTGGGTTCCACACACGACACGGTCTAGAATAGCGTTGTGGTGGGGTGGTCCAAGGAGCCCGAAAGTGGCGATAGAAGGTCCTCGTCTCCGACAGCGAGAGTGGTTGCTGTCCTCGTGGATGTACAGGCCCGAGATGGTGGCGGGCGTAGGCCGTGTAGGGGACACGTACCAAACGGGATAGTTGTTATGATGAATTCGGGGGAAACAAGAGAAAGTACAATGGCTTGTGGGTGCTTATATTGACTTCCCCAGGGGAGGCGTGTCCATGCCTCCCCTCTCTGTGGACAGACCCCTTCACAACAGACATTTTGCAAAGGAAACACATCGGATTGATGCAAATGATCATAACACATGTACAAACACACACCGTATTTCATTACTTTGACATCGATACACACATGTGAGGTCTGTAACGGTTATCAATCATAATATCACCGAATAATGTCCTTTGAGTGTCCGCCTTGGGTGTGATGGCGTCCAGTACCCACTGGGGGGCGCCAGAGGGCCGCGGGTGGACCCCTTGGTCCGTGGAATGCATTGTGACAATGCTGATTCGTATCAGATTCTCTGTTGACATGAAAAAGGCCCCAGATGGGTATCCCGCTGTTTTATGGGTCCGTCTGGCGTTTGAATCCTCCTGATGGATATCTGCTCCTGTGGTTGAACCCCATGGTTCCTTTGAAGTTGTATCTCTCCATTTGGTCAATGGTAAACAGAGCGGACGGCTCGGCCCTGTCCTCAGTTTAACCTTACATACCCCCCCCCACGGCAGAGATGCACCTTCCGACAAGGTGCATGTCATGTCGGATATGCTGTGGGGTTGTCCTCAGTCGGTCGTCTCGCCTGTTCGGGTGTTAGTGTACAATTTCGGTGACATGTTACAACATTCCCGTCTCAATGTGACTCAGTAGCTAGCAAGCGCCTAACTGGGGCCAGGCTCGTAGCGGTTGGGTCTCGGGCCTCTGGCTTGGTTTGTCGAGGCCGGGTTTTCTCTAAGGCGAGTCCTGGCCCTGCAGGCTAGTTCTAACCGGGATCAGGGGTTTGGGGAGTGAGCTCCGGCCGTGAACTCTAAGGTTTGGGCCGGTGTGCCTGACTCCTGGGTCTCTTGGTCTGGAAGACTCAAAGTTCCAAACCAAGAGAGTGGCAGGAGTTTCTACTCTAGGGGACTAGGATACAAAAATAGGAAACTTTAAAAATCCAAAAAAAGGGTGGCTGCCTTGGCAGCGGGTAGGAGCGCCATTAAGGCACTCGATGGTGAGGGGTTCCCATCTTGCTCGTTCTAAAAGGGGAGTGTAAGGGTTACACGAATATATGACGTAGCAAGTGGGGCTTTAATTACGAGGGACATTTCCTGTATATAAACGGGGATGACAGGTATGATTGTCTAAGAGACTGATTAGGTATCGAGGTAGTTTGGTTGGGTCTGAGCTGGTGACTCTTAGTGGGGTTTTAGGCCCTTGGTTCACCTTCCGTGATAGAAAGAGTGACCGTCTCGAGTGGGTGACTTTGGAGGTCCTCGTACTCTGACTCGTTGACCTGGGGACGCCGACTTAAATTGCCACGCTCGACGGCGCTGTCGCCCCGGTTTGGTCGTTTACGGATCTGTCTCGTCATTGCCTCCGCGCATCTGTTAAAGCTATCGCGGAGTCGCCTAACCCGTCTATTTAGGACGAAGACCGTGGCTATGGCCAGGCCGTACCCGATTCCTACCGCGATGGCCACGACTGTATCGGGGGCAGACCAGGAGTAGGCCACTGGTTGGTGGTGGATGGTCGGTCGCTTGGCAATCTCTTGAAGGAGGTTGTCTACGACCGCAACGTCCACGGTTTGTGCCCCCTCGTAGGTGGCTTGGACTAGGGTGGAGGGTTGGAGTTCCAGAGCCCTTTTCTCGAAGAACTCTGGTACCTCGATCTCTGCCTCGTACTGGTTTGGGTACAGGTGGTATAGTGCCAGGTCGCCTATGTGCAGGATAGCGTCGGTTGGGACGTTGACCCAGAAGGTTTCGTCCGGGAGACTTACTCGGGACGAGGTGTCATGTTTGTCATAGGTCAGGGTCGCCGTTCTAAGGGGAGTGTTCACTAGCCATTGTGCCCCTACAATCTCTGCTCTGGTTTCGGTTATTTGCTTCCGAGAGGTGACCGTCGCGGGGCATCGACTCCCTGGAGTCATGGGCCTCAGGCCGCAGATGCCATCTGTACTGTCCCTGACGAAAGGTTTGCTGGGGCAGAGGTAATGGATGTCCTTAGTGAGAGTGCACATCCTTAGATTTGGCGTTAGGTACAAATTGGGGTTGCTGTCGTGGTAGGCTACTATGTCTGGCGTGTGGACTCTGACGTGGGCATTGTCCCTCCAGGTCCCTAGGTTAGTGATCCCTTTCAGTCGGTAGATTTTGTCGCCGGGAACTATCGGTAAGGTGACTAGGAAGGCTACCTCGCGGTCTAGAGGATTAACATAGATGGGGACTGCAGCGCCCAGCGTGTACGCTAAGTGGGCTTGCATGGGTGTTACAGCGTCCCGTGTGGCTACGGCTAGGATGTCCTCAACTAGCGATAGCGGCACGAGGTATGGCGGGATACGGCCCATGGCTAGGTTTTTGATGGAGGAGCTGAGGTGACGTAACATGTCCTCCATCAGCTGTGTGGTCAGCAGAGTATGGGCGTAGTCTAGTTGGAGGACGTCTAAGAGTTGGTTGACCGCAGCGGAGGTACGTTTAATCGCAACCTCGTGCGTGTTAAGTACTAGCATGGTTCCTTTCAGGGATTTTCCCAAGGTCACCACGTCGTTCTGTTGTTGGTCAAGTCTGGTTTTGACATCCTCGAGCTCAGAGGCCATTTCCTGTTGGTGGCGTCTGAGGGAGGATAGGCTGATGGCGTTTACCGTGGACATCCCTAAGCTAAAGAGGGTGCCCAGGGCAGACGCCGCGCCGAGGAGAGCCCCAATAAATCGTTTGGGTCTGGGGCGAGGGTCGCTGAGCTCTGTCCTAGTGATCGTGAACTTCTCTAGTTGCGTCAGCATGTGTTGTATGTCTGCCTCAGCGTGCTCCACGACCGTCTGGGTCCAGCGTGCACCTGCCCAATCTTTGAGTGTGACCTTCAAGGGCAGGTTCTTGCGGCAGACTTCACTAGGATTGAGTCTGACAAAGATTCGCTGTGTGTGGAGTCGGACGTCCGTGATGAGGAGCCCGGGTTGTTCTTTTAAAACGATCCCGGAGGCTGGTCCGGTCTCAATAATTTCTGGGGTGCCGAGGCCCAGTATGCAGGTCAGCACGAGAAGGAAAGTGGGCCACCTTTCTGCAAGGCGTGAAACAACTGTTAGGGGTTAGACAGAGACAGAGAAAGAGAGAGTCGATTAGTGCAGCCGAGAAGAGTGTTAGTGAGTGCTGGGCTAATCGTGTTTGAGGTCACGTGGTGTGTTCCTAACTGGGGTTTGAAGTGTGCCCTGCTTGTCCCATGGGGCTTTGTTTGTGTGGTTTGGTTTGGCTGTAACGGGCCCATCTGAGGGTGGGCTCTCTACCTTTTGTGACCTCGATTTGGTGCACTGCGGTTGAGAGTTTGTTTCCCACCCTGTATGGTCTTGACCAGCGGGGTCGCGGTTTCCGGCGTAGTCTGGTGGGGCCGGTTCCCACGTGTCCTGGGGAATGTGCCAAGGTGTAATACCATACCTGGTTTTTGACTTGGAGGTGGTCCTGCGGGTCGGTCCTGTATTGGTTTGTCCTCAGGAGCCGGGGGAGTTTCACGTTCTCGTCACTCCGGTTTGGGGATACGTACCTTAGTATTTCGGTCTCCGTCCGGTCCATCCTTTCTACCTGTTGTAGTGCCTGACGTGTGTTGTTTATACCTGTTTGTTCCGTGGTAGGTGCGTCATGGGCGTGTGCCAACATTACCCCCCTCATGCTTCGAGGCACCACGAGCACCGACGAAGTGAGTGTATCGGAAGCAGAACCTAACAGCCCATGTCGTATCGGCAGTGTGTCTTCATCACGGCCGGAGATTCTAAGCGTCGTGGCGACCATGGCGGTGGAGGGGCGTTCCAGTGTGGGGTCCGCATGTCGGAGGGAGGCTAAGTCCGACCTGTCGAGGTCGGGGGCCGTGCGCGTGGCGTTCGCGCAGGTTGTGGGCGTCCCCTGATCGGTTTGTGCTGCGGCGGGTTGTGGGCCGTTCGTGGGCGGCGCGTTTACGGAGTAGCGGTGGTTTTCGCCCAACGGGCGCGGAATGGGCAAGGGCTCCCGGACCTGTGTCCAGATCTTTAGATGTTGGTAGTCTATTAGGGGCTTAAATCGATTTAGAAGGTCCTGGCCCAATAGGAGCGGATGCGTGTTGAATGGGGAGATGTAGACCGGGTGGACCAGTGTCATGGGGCCCACGGTCAGTCGCATTAGGGCCATTTTACGTATGGTCGTATCCACCTGGGAATAGGGGTGTATTTCTAAGTCGCATGGCTGCGTTTTTAGGTGTCTGTGGGATTTACTGGCCATAGACTGTAACTTACCGAAGAGGTTTTCGCCAATCAGGCTGATATCGGCAGCTGTGTCCACGAGCGCCTCGTGTTCCCAATGGTCTTCGAGTGTTACGGGCAGGTAGAGTTTCCCGTAGGTACCTCTTTGTTGTAGATCGCCAATGAATTGGCGGAACGGTGGTTCGCGGTTGGTTGTCGAGGGGCCGTCCTCTCGTGGGTCCGTGATGGAGTTTACCTGTATTACCATGACATCCCTCTGGTCGTAGCAGATGTCCACCGTTTGTGCGCTTGAGTAGTCATCATTTAGCTCCTGTTCGCTGAGGCAGTCGTCCATGTGGTGGGGAGCATTCTCGGCGTCATCCGACACGGACACTGCGAACACGTCGGCGTTGTCTGTCTTCTTCTCTCTGGCTTTGCGCAGGAGCGTGCGGAGGAGGGATTGTTCCTCCCTAGAAAGGTTGTCTTTATTAATGGTTGTAGCGGTGCGGTCTTGGTGGGGCCGTTGTGGCGCGCGGTCTGTCCTGTTGGTCTGGGATTTGTTCTTCGGGTCCACGTGTGTCTGGTTATTCCTTTGGGGTCCGTGGTTGGTTCCCCATTTGTGTTTTCGGGCCGTTGGTGCGCCCTCAAGTTCCATGTGGTTTTCCACACTGTACACTGTAGGTTGGGTTTGCGGCTTCGCCTGTGTCTTGAGCAGATGTTTGCCTTGTGCTCGTGCCACCAGGGTCTTCAGTTGCCGTATGTCCTGTGTAAGGGGGCAGGCGTACACGCCCAGTAGCTGGCTAAGGTTGGGGTGGAGGTTTTGGAGGTACAGGGCCCTGAAATTCGTGTCTTCCTCCATCCCTTCGTAGTTTCGGTTGCCGAAGAAGGCCTGTCGCAACCTGTGGTAGTAGCATTCCGCAAGCTCGTTGTGAGCTTGTTTGACTGCCATGGCTGCCGTGAGGGTCCCGGAGGCGCCGTAGTCTGAGTATTCTGCTAGGATGGCTTTGCAGAGCTCGTTGTAGTCATGTTTTATAGCCCTTGGTTGCCTTTCGATGAAGTCATTCACCTCTCCGTTGGACGTGAGTCTAATCAAGTATATTTTGTCATCTTGAGACGCGTGTGGTATGCGGTCGGCGTGGAAGTCGACGACGCGGAGGTATGATCGGGTGTTTGTAGGCATGCCGGGCCGGGGGTCAAAGCGGGTTATGTGTCTAGCTATGCGGTCGAAGTCGCGGTCGGATGGTCCGAGCAGGTCTCGACCCATCGGGGGCGCGTAACGGGCGTCGCGTCCTCTATAGTCCGGGTAGTACCGTTGTCCCGGGGTCAAGTCCTGGCGTGCGTCCGGGGGGTTGCTGTGGGGTTGTCCTCCATGATTGGGGAGGTCCCCGGCGTTCCCATGGCGGGTCACTGGTCGTTGTGCCGCAGCATATGCGGGCGGCCCAGGCTCAGGGTACCGTATGTCGTGTGGTCCATGTAGCATGTACTGATGTGGGCCAGGGGGGTCGTTGTAGGGTTGTCCGTCATGTTCAGGGCGGGCCCTTTCGTCCCAATGGCGGTAGTCTGAAACATGTCTCGTATGGACGTCAGGTGGGCCAGAGTCATGGGTCGGGTAGTCATGTTGGCTGCGTCGCATGTCCATGTGTGTTCCCGGGGGGGCGACGTGGGAGTCCCGTCCCTGGTTGAGGTGGTCTCCACCGTCCCAATGGCGGGCTGTTGGCCGTTGTTCGCCGCGGTCCATGGTCAGTCCGTGTGTATGGGTCTGGTGGCCATGCGTTTCGTGTTTAACGTGCCGGTGTGCTGCGGCGGGTCCGGCCGGGGGTTGTCTCTCATAGGCGGAGGGGTCCCCGGGGACCCGTGAGCGGTCTGTCACGTGGTACGTTGCCTGGCTCGTCGGTGGGTCGAGTCTGGGGTCAAAGTGGTCGATGTGTCTAATGTAGTGTTGAGGGTTGGCTGTAGTTGCGGGCGGTCCCGTTGTATGGTTGGGGTCGCGCGCAACGTGGTCGAGTCCGTCGTCGACGGACCGCTGGGCCTGTTCCGATTGTTGCGGTTGGGTTGTATATCGTGCCTTTGACCTTGATTCTGGTCCTTTCCTGTGATGATACTTACCAGTTCGGCCACGCTCCTGCGTTCACTCTCGGACGATGGTCCGCCGCGGTCGGAGTGAGGGGAGTGTGGGTCGGAGGCACTGTATCGGCCGGCTTCGTTTGAAGTAGCGGCCCCGATTCTCGCTGCGCGATCTAGATCCATGGTCGCGTTTGGGATCGTGTTCAGTCCCGGTTGGTGGTTCCTACTTACCTGATTGGTTCCAAGCGGCTCGCGGCGGACCTCTTAGCTTCCGCTAGTTGCCGTTCCAGTTCACCTACCGTGTCTTGAAGCCTTTGGTTCTGGGCTTCGGAGTCGCGTAAGGTTATTCTGGAGACCGTGGCTAGCTGTCCCAGCCACTGGGTCAGGGTCGTACCTTCAAGTTTCTTCGTAATAGCCTCGGATGCCAATGTGGAGGTGGCATCTAGTAAGTCAGAGGGTGAGCCGTGCTCAAGCATGTCGTAGGATCCTGGGGATAACTTCTCTGTGAAGTCGCGCAGAAAGTTATCCACTACGTCGTGTTCCTCCACGACACTGTTGTGCTCGCTCGGTCGTGGCGAGTTTCCGCCATCGGTTTCCATATTTGTGTGGGTGAGTGTATGCGAGTATGACTTGGAACGTGTGTGCATGACACAGTGGGAGGATGAAAGGAGGAAAGCAGTGCTATAGAGCGGGTAGTACAGCTGTAGTTCGTGCGGTGGTGCAAACCTTGGTGTGTGTCAAAGCCGTGCCTACAGCGTCCTCTCCGTGTGGCGGTGTATGCGAGTGGGCGGCCTAGGACAGGGGCCGGGCGTTAGTACTTCTTCACCTGTGTGTCAGCGAAGAGCGTTGGGGTTAGTGGGGTGGAACCCGCTCTTGTAGTTCTCTTCAACCCTGACCCGCTGGTGTAGTCTCCCACCTGGGACCCGCTGTTGGTCTTCTCACCCTGGCCCCGCTTAGTCTTCCCACCCTGGACCCGCTGTAGTCTCCAAACCTGGCCGCTTTGGTTAGTTCCTCACCTGGACCCGCTTGGTTAGTCTTCACCTGGACCCGCTGTAGTCTATCACCCTGACCCGCTTTCTGTGTCTTCTCAACCTGGGATGCTGTAAGTCTCTCACCCTGGGACCCCGCTGTGTAGGTCTCTCTGGGGACCCCGCTTTGTAGTCTCTCACCCTGGACCCGCTGTTAGTTCCCCCACCTGGAAACCCGCCTGTAGTCTCTCCTCCCTGGACCCGCTTGTAGTCCTTCACCTGGACCTGCTGTAGATTCCCAAACCTGGGACCGCATGTAGTCTATCACCTGGACCGCTGTAGTTCCCCCACCCTGGACCCGCTGTAGTCCCCCACCCTGGACCGCTTGTAGTCTCTCACCCTGGAGTCCAGTCCCTGTGCTCCTCAGATTCCCAGCAGGAGTCCAGTCCCTGTGCTCCTCAGATTCCCAGCAGGAGTCCAGTCCCTGTGCTCCTCAGAGTCCCAGCAGGAGGCCAGTCCCTGTGCTCCTCAGAGTCCCTCTGTATCTGTTTTGTTGTATAACTTGTCTGCGACATTTACCAAGCTGTTATCAGTGTGAACAGAGCACTTTAATGATTTGCACTTGTTTTGAACTGTTTTAGTCGATCGATTTCACAGTGACATTTGTTTACTGTTTTATTTGTTTTATTTTTGTCTTTTAATGTTGTTTTATGTCTGTATTTGTCTGTGCACACTGGAGACTTTTGCTAATGTATTCCAATGTGTTTTTTTTTACTGCAAATGGCAAAAAAACTAAACTGAAACTGAAGTTCCTGTTTCTTAAACTGGCTGAAGATGTGATTCTAAACTTGGATAAAAATAGTCAAAGGTCAGAGATAGAGTCTAAGGTCAAAGGTCAGCGATAGAGTCCTTCAGAAGGCGCAGCTGTCGTCTGTATTGTCGCCACATGTGACTCTCAGCTTCAGCCAAAACATTACAACCACTGAAGGCACTCAATGGACTATTGTGAGTCAGAGACACACACACACACACACACACACAGACACACACTGACACACACACACACACACACACACACACACACACACACACACACACATACACACACAGACACAGTACAGTAGCTTTTCCCTCGCTGTTTTGTTTGTGGTGCATCCCAAGTAAGACTCAGTACGATCCACACACTTCTGTGAAAAACACAGTTACGTAAAGATGGTACTGCCTGAGACCAGGACTAATGTGAGAGGACTTCAGGACAGAGACCTGAGACCAGGACTAATGTGAGAGGACTTCAGGACAGAGACCTGAGACCAGGACTAATGTGAGAGGACTTCAGGACAGAGACCTGAGACCAGGACTAATGTGAGAGGACTTCAGGACAGAGACCTGAGACCAGGACTAATGTGAGAGGACTTCAGGACAGAGACCTGAGACCAGGACTAATGTGAGAGGACTTCAGGACAGAGACCTGAGACCAGGACTAATGTGAGAGGACTTCAGGACAGAGACCTGAGACCAAGACTAATGTGAGAGGACTTCAGGACAGAGACCTGAGACCAGGACTAATGTGAGAGGACTTCAGGACAGAGACCTGAGACCAGGACTAATGTGAGAGGACTTCAGGACAGAGACCTGAGACCAGGACTAATGTGAGAGGACTTCAGGACAGAGACCTGAGACCAGGACTAATGTGAGAGGACTTCAGGACAGAGACCTGAGACCAGGACTAATGTGAGAGGACTTCAGGACAGAGACCTGAGACCAGGACTAATGTGAGAGGACTTCAGGACAGAGACCTGAGACCAGGACTAATGTGAGAGGACTTCAGGACAGAGACCTGAGACCAAGACTAATGTGAGAGGACTTCAGGACAGAGACCTGAGACCAGGACTAATGTGAGAGGACTTCAGGACAGAGACCTGAGACCAGGACTAATGTGAGAGGACTTCAGGACAGAGACCTGAGACCAGGACTAATGTGAGAGGACTTCAGGACAGAGACCTGAGACCAGGACTAATGTGAGAGGACTTCAGGACAGAGACCTGAGACCAGGACTAATGTGAGAGGACTTCAGGACAGAGACCTGAGACCAGGACTAATGTGAGAGGACTTCAGGACAGAGACCTGAGACCAGGACTAATGTGAGAGGACTTCAGGACAGAGACCTGAGACCAGGACTAATGTGAGAGGACTTCAGGACAGAGACCTGAGACCAAGACTAATGTGAGAGGACTTCAGGACAGAGACCTGAGACCAGGACTAATGTGAGAGGACTTCAGGACAGAGACCTGAGACCAGGACTAATGTGAGAGGACTTCAGGACAGAGACCTGCGACCAGGACTAATGTGAGAGGACTTCAGGACAGAGACCTGAGACCAGGACTAATGTGAGAGGACTTCAGGACAGAGACCTGAGACCAGGACTAATGTGAGAGGACTTCAGGACAGAGACCTGAGACCAGGACTAATGTGAGAGGACTTCAGGACAGAGACCTGAGACCAGGACTAATGTGAGAGGACTTCAGGACAGAGACCTGAGACCAGGACTAATGTGAGAGGACTTCAGGACAGAGACCTGAGACCAGGACTAATGTGAGAGGACTTCAGGACAGAGACCTGAGACCAGGACTAATGTGAGAGGACTTCAGGACAGAGACCTGAGACCAGGACTAATGTGAGAGGACTTCAGGACAGAGACCTGAGACCAGGACTAATGTGAGAGGACTTCAGGACAGAGACCTGAGACCAGGACTAATGTGAGAGGACTTCAGGACAGAGACCTGAGACCAGGACTAATGTGAGAGGACTTCAGGACAGAGACCTGAGACCAGGACTAATGTGAGAGGACTTCAGGACAGAGACCTGAGACCAGGACTAATGTGAGAGGACTTCAGGACAGAGACCTGAGACCAGGACTAATGTGAGAGGACTTCAGGACAGAGACCTGAGACCAGGACTAATGTGAGAGGACTTCAGGACAGAGACCTGAGACCAGGACTAATGTGAGAGGACTTCAGGACAGAGACCTGAGACCAGGACTAATGTGAGAGGACTTCAGGACAGAGACCTGAGACCAGGACTAATGTGAGAGGACTTCAGGACAGAGACCTGAGACCAGGACTAATGTGAGAGGACTTCAGGACAGAGACCTGAGACCAGGACTAATGTGAGAGGACTTCAGGACAGAGACCTGAGACCAGGACTAACGTGAGAGGACTTCAGGACAGAGACCTGAGACCAGGACTAACGTGACAGGACTTCAGGACAGAGACCTGAGACCAGGACTAATGTGAGAGGACTTCAGGACAGAGACCTGAGACCAGGACTAATGTGAGAGGACTTCAGGACAGAGACCTGAGACCAGGACTAATATGAGAGGACTTCAGGACAGAGACCTGAGACCAGGACTAATGTGAGAGGACTTCAGGACAGAGACCTGAGACCAGGACTAATGTGGGAGGACTTCAGGACAGAGACCTGAGACCAGGACTAATATGAGAGGACTTCAGGACAGAGACCTGAGACCAGGACTAATGTGAGAAGTTTGCGTTTACATGGAAGTCAATAAGGACCTTCGTTCATGAGCACTTCCCTGTTGGGCTTCATTGAGCCAGCATGTTAAAGATCCATCATGTACCATATGGTTTTGCAGTTAAAAGGCGACTCTTACTTGTCCTGGTTTTTCAAACACTTAAATTCAGAAACAGAACTTTTTATAAACAAAGAAACATGTAACTTCAGGCTTCAGTCCCTGCTGTGCAGTCTATGGTCCCACATGGTCCTACAATCTATGGTCCCGCATAGTCCCACAGTCTATGGTCCTACAGTCTATGGTCCCACATGGTCCCACATTCTATAGTCCCACATGGTCCCACAGTCTATGGTCCCACAGTCTATGATCCCACAGTCTATGGTCCTACAGTCTATGGTCCCACAGTCTATGGTCCCACATGGTCCTTGTGTAGTCTCTCACCCTGGACCTGCTGTAGTCTCTCACCCTGGACCTGCTGTAGTCCCCCACCCTGGTCCCGCTGTAGTCTCTCACCCTGGACCCGCTGTAGTCTCTCACCCTGGACCCGCTGTAGTTTCCCACCCTGGACCCGCTGTAGTCTCTCACCCTGGACCCGCTGTAGTCCCCAACCCTGGACCCGCTGTAGTCTATCACCCTGGACCCGCTCTAGTCTCCCACCCTGGACCTGCTGTAGTCTCTCACCCTGGACCTGCTGTAGTCTCTCACCCTGGACCCGCTGTAGTCCCCCACCCTGGTCCCGCTGTAGTCTCTCACCCTGGACCCGCTGTAGTCTCTCACCCTGGACCCGCTGTAGTTTCCCACCCTGGACCCGCTGTAGTCTCTCACCCTGGACCCCGCTGTAGTCCCCAACCCTGGACCCGCTGTAGTCTATCACCCTGGACCCGCTCTAGTCTCCCACCCTGGACCTGCTGTAGTCTCTCACCCTGGACCTGCTGTAGTCTCTCACCCTGGACCTGCTGTAGTCTCTCACCCTGGACCCGCTGTAATCTCTCACCCTGGACCCGCTCTAGTCTCCCACCCTGGACCCGCTGCAGTCTCTCACCCTGGACCCGCTGTAGTCTCTCACCCTGGACCTGCTGTAGTCTCTCACCCTGGACCTGCTGTAGTCTCTCACCCTGGACCCGCTGTAGTCTCTCACCCTGGACCTGCTGTAGTCTCTCACCCTGGACCCGCTGTAGTCTCTCACCCTGGACCCGCTGTAGTCTCTCACCCTGGACCTGCTGTAGTCTCTCACCCTGGACCCGCTGTAGTCCCCCACCCTGGACCCGCTGTAGTCTCTCACCCTGGACCCGCTGTAGTCCCCCACCCTGGACCCGCTGTAGTCCCCCACCCTGGACCCGCTGTAGTCTCTCACCCTGGACCTGCTGTAGTCCCCCACCCTGGACCCGCTGTAGTCCCCCACCCTGGTCCCGCTGTAGTCTCTCACCCTGGACCCGCTGTAGTCTCTCACCCTGGACCCGCTGTAGTCTCTCACCCTGGACCCGCTGTAGTTTCCCACCCTGGACCCGCTGTAGTCTCTCATCCTGGACCCGCTGTAGTCCCCAACCCTGGACCCGCTGTAGTCTATCACCCTGGACCCGCTCTAGTCTCCCACCCTGGACCTGCTGTAGTCTCTCACCCTGGACCTGCTGTAGTCTCTCACCCTGGACCCGCTGTAGTCTCTCACCCTGGACCCGCTCTAGTCTCCCACCCTGGACCCGCTGTAGTCTCTCACCCTGGACCCGCTGTAGTCTCTCACCCTGGACCTGCTGTAGTCTCTCACCCTGGACCCGCTGTAGTCTCTCACCCTGGACCTGCTGTAGTCCCCCACCCTGGACCCGCTGTAGTCCCCCACCCTGGACCCGCTGTAGTCTCTCACCCTGGACCTGCTGTAGTCTCTCACCCTGGACCTGCTGTAGTCCCCCACCCTGGACCCGCTGTAGTCTCTCTCCCTGGACCCGCTGTTGTCTCTCACCCTGGACCCGCTGTAGTCCCCAACCCTGGACCCGCTGTAGTCTATCACCCTGGACCCGCTGTAGTCCCCCACCCTGGACCCGCTGTAGTCTCCCACCCTGGACCTGCTGTAGTCTCCCACCCTGGACCCGCTGTAGTCTCTCACCCTGGACCTGCTGTAGTCTCTCACCCTGGACCTGCTGTAGTCTCTCACCCTGGACCTGCTGTAGTCCCCCACCCTGGTCCCGCTGTAGTCTCTCACCCTGGACCCGCTGTAGTCTCTCACCCTGGACCCGCTGTAGTTTCCCACCCTGGACCCGCTGTAGTCTCTCACCCTGGACCCGCTGTAGTCCCCAACCCTGGACCCGCTGTAGTCTATCACCCTGGACCCGCTCTAGTCTCCCACCCTGGACCTGCTGTAGTCTCTCACCCTGGACCTGCTGTAGTCTCTCACCCTGGACCCGCTGTAGTCCCCCACCCTGGTCCCGCTGTAGTCTCTCACCCTGGACCCGCTGTAGTCTCTCACCCTGGACCCGCTGTAGTTTCCCACCCTGGACCCGCTGTAGTCTCTCACCCTGGACCCGCTGTAGTCCCCAACCCTGGACCCGCTGTAGTCTATCACCCTGGACCCGCTCTAGTCTCCCACCCTGGACCTGCTGTAGTCTCTCACCCTGGACCTGCTGTAGTCTCTCACCCTGGACCTGCTGTAGTCTCTCACCCTGGACCCGCTGTAATCTCTCACCCTGGACCCGCTCTAGTCTCCCACCCTGGACCCGCTGCAGTCTCTCACCCTGGACCCGCTGTAGTCTCTCACCCTGGACCTGCTGTAGTCTCTCACCCTGGACCTGCTGTAGTCTCTCACCCTGGACCCGCTGTAGTCTCTCACCCTGGACCTGCTGTAGTCTCTCACCCTGGACCCGCTGTAGTCTCTCACCCTGGACCCGCTGTAGTCTCTCACCCTGGACCTGCTGTAGTCTCTCACCCTGGACCCGCTGTAGTCCCCCACCCTGGACCCGCTGTAGTCTCTCACCCTGGACCCGCTGTAGTCCCCCACCCTGGACCCGCTGTAGTCCCCCACCCTGGACCCGCTGTAGTCTCTCACCCTGGACCTGCTGTAGTCCCCCACCCTGGACCCGCTGTAGTCCCCCACCCTGGTCCCGCTGTAGTCTCTCACCCTGGACCCGCTGTAGTCTCTCACCCTGGACCCGCTGTAGTTTCCCACCCTGGACCCCTGTAGTCTCTCATCCTGGACCCGCTGTAGTCCCCAACCCTGGACCCGCTGTAGTCTATCACCCTGGACCCGCTCTAGTCTCCCACCCTGGACCTGCTGTAGTCTCTCACCCTGGACCTGCTGTAGTCTCTCACCCTGGACCCGCTGTAGTCTCTCACCCTGGACCCGCTCTAGTCTCCCACCCTGGACCCGCTGTAGTCTCTCACCCTGGACCCGCTGTAGTCTCTCACCCTGGACCTGCTGTAGTCTCTCACCCTGGACCCGCTGTAGTCTCTCACCCTGGACCTGCTGTAGTCCCCCACCCTGGACCCGCTGTAGTCTCTCACCCTGGACCCTGGACCTGCTGTAGTCTCTCACCCTGGACCTGCTGTAGTCCCCCACCCTGGACCCGCTGTAGTCTCTCTCCCTGGACCCGCTGTTGTCTCTCACCCTGGACCCCTGTAGTCCCCAACCCT
Source organism: Knipowitschia caucasica (assembly GCA_964034765.1). Taxonomy (NCBI): domain Eukaryota; kingdom Metazoa; phylum Chordata; class Actinopteri; order Gobiiformes; family Gobiidae; genus Knipowitschia; species Knipowitschia caucasica. The sequence continues at coordinate 205,797 of OZ035837.1, forward strand.
GGACCCGCTGTAGTCCCCCACCCTGGACCCGCTGTAGTCCCCCACCCTGGACCCGCTGTTGTCTCTCACCCTGGACCCGCTGTAGTCTCTCACCCTGGACCCGCTGTAGTCTCTCACCCTGGACCCGCTGTAGTCCCCCACCCTGGACCCGCTGTAGTCTATCACCCTGGACCCGCTGTTGTCTCTCACCCTGGACCCGCTGTAGTCTCCCACCCTGGACCCGCTGTAGTCCCCCACCCTGGACCTGCTGTAGTCCTCCACCCTGGACCCTACAGTGTATGGTCCTACAGTCTATGGTCCCACATGGTCCCACAGTCTATGGTCCCACATGGTCCCACAGTCTATGGTCCCACAGTCTATGGTCCTTCGGTCTATTGTCCTACAGTCTATGGTCCTACAGTCTATGGTCCCACAGTCTATGGTCCCACAGTCTATGGTCCTACAGTCTATGATCCTACAGTCTATGGTCCCACAGTCTATGGTCCTACGGTCTATTGTCCTACAGTCTATGGTCCCACAGTCTATGGTCCCACAGTCTATGGTCCCACAGTCTATGGTCCCACAGTCTATGCATCCACAGTCTATGGTCCTACAGTCTATGGTCCCACAGTCTATGGTCCTACGGTCTATGGTCCTACAGTCTATGGTCCCACATGGTCCCACAGTCTATGGTCCCACGGTCTATGGTCCTAGGGTCTATTGTCCTACAGTCTATGGTCCTACAGTCTATGGTCCCACAGTCTATGGTCCTACAGTCTATGGTCCTACAGTCTATGGTCCCACAGTCTATGGTCCTACAGTCTATGGTCCTACAGTCTATGGTCCTACAGTCTATGGTCCCACAGTCTATGGTTCTACGGTCTATTATCCTACAGTCTATGGTCCTACAGTCTATGGTCCCACAGTCTATGGTCCCACAGTCTATGGTCCTACAGTCTATGGTCCCACAGTCTATGGTCCTACAGTCTATGGTCCCACATGGTCCACAGTCTATGGTCCCACAGTCTATGGTCCCACAGTCTATGGTCCCACAGTCTATGGTCCTACAGTCTATGGTCCCACATGGTCCCACAGTCTATGGTCCCACATGGTCCTACTGTCTATGGTCCCACAGTCAGAGGCGTCTCTCTTTCAGCCGAGCAGTGCCACCCGTTATTATAGATCCATGGTGTCAACAACGCATGGACCTGCTGTAGTCTCTCACCCTGGACCTGCTGTAGTCTCTCACCCTGGACCTGCTGTAGTCTATCACCCTGGACCCGCTGTAGTCTCTCACCCTGGACCTGCTGTAGTCTCTCACCCTGGACCCGCTGTAGTCTCTCACCCTGGACCTGCTGTAGTCTCTCACCCTGGACCCGCTGTAGTCCCCCACCCTGGACCCGCTGAAGTCTCTCACCCTGGACCTGCTGTAGTCCCCCACCCTGGACCCGCTGTAGTCTCTCACCCTGGACCTGCTGTAGTCCCCCACCCTGGACCCGCTGTAGTCTCTCACCCTGGACCCGCTGTAGTCTCTCTGGACCCGCTGTAGTCTCTCACCCTGGACCCACTGTAGTCTCTCACCCTGGACCTGCTGTAGTCCCCCACCCTGGACCCGCTGTAGTCCCCCACCCTGGACCCGCTGTAGTCTCTCACCCTGGACCCGCTGTAGTCTCCCACCCTGGACCCGCTGTAGTTTCCCACCCTGGACCCGCTGTAGTCTCTCACCCTGGACCCGCTGTAGTCTCCCACCCTGGACCCGCTGTAGTTTCTCACCCTGGACCCGCTGTAGTCCCCAACCCTGGACCCGCTGTAGTCTCTCATCCTGGACCTGCTGTAGTCTCTCACCCTGGACCTGCTGTAGTCTCTCACCCTGGACCTGCTGTAGTCTATCACCCTGGACCCGCTCTAGTCTCCCACCCTGGACCTGCTGTAGTCTCTCACCCTGGACCTGCTGTAGTCTCTCACCCTGGACCCGCTGTAGTCTCTCACCCTGGACCCGCTCTAGTCTCCCACCCTGGACCCGCTGTAGTCTCTCACCCTGGACCCGCTGTAGTCTCTCACCCTGGACCTGCTGTAGTCTCTCACCCTGGACCCGCTGTAGTCCCCCACCCTGGACCGGCTGTAGTCTCTCACCCTGGACCTGCTGTAGTCTCTCACCCTGGACCTGCTGTAGTCTCTCACCCTGGACCTGCTGTAGTCTATCACCCTGGACCCGCTCTAGTCTCCCACCCTGGACCCGCTGTAGTCTCTCACCCTGGACCCGCTGTAGTCTCTCACCCTGGACCTGCTGTAGTCTCTCACCCTGGACCCGCTGTAGTCCCCCACCCTGGACCGGCTCTAGTCTCTCACCCTGGACCCGCTGTAGTCTATCACCCTGGACCCGCTGTAGTCTATCACCCTGGACCCGCTGTAGTCTATCACCCTGGACCCGCTGTTGTCTCTCACCCTGGACCCGCTGTAGTCTCTCACCCTGGACCCGCTGTAGTCTATCACCCTGGACCCGCTGTAGTCTCCCACCCTGGACCCGCTGTAGTCCCCCACCCTGGACCTGCTGTAGTCCCCCACCCTGGACCCTACAGTGTATGGTCCCACAGTCTATGGTCCTAGAGTCTATGGTCCCACATGGTCCCACAGTCTATGGTCCTACAGTCTATGGTCCCACATGGTCCCACAGTCTATGGTCCCACAGTCTATGGTCCTAAGGTCTATTGTCCTACAGTCTATGGTCCTACAGTCTATGGTCCCACAGTCTATGGTCCCACAGTCTATGGTCCCACAGTCTATGGTCCTACAGTCTATGGTCCCACAGTCTATGGTCCCACAGTCTATGGTCCTACAGTCTATGGTCCCTACAGTCTATGGTCCTACAGTCTATGGTCCTTCTAAAGTCTATGGTTCTACAGTCTATGATCCTACAGTCTATGGTCCTACAGTCTATGGTCCCACAGTCTATGGTCCTACGGTCTATTGTCCTACAGTCTATGGTCCCACAGTCTATGGTCCCACAGTCTATGGTCCCACAGTCTATGGTCCCACAGTCTATGGTCCTACAGTCTATGGTCCCACAATCTATGGTCCTACGGTCTATGGTCCTACAGTCTATGGTCCCACATGGTCCCACAGTCTATGGTCCTAGGGTCTATTGTCCTACAGTCTATGGTCCTACAGTCTATGGTCCCACAGTCTATGGTCCTACAGTCTATGGTCCTACAGTCTATGGTCCTACAGTCTATGGTCCCACAGTCTATGGTTCTACGGTCTATTGTCCTACAGTCTATGGTCCTACAGTCTATGGTCCCACAGTCTATGGTCCCACAGTCTATGGTCCTACAGTCTATGGTCCCACAGTCTATGGTCCTACAGTCTATGGTCCCACATGGTCCACAGTCTATGGTCCCACAGTCTATGGTCCCACAGTCTATGGTCCTACAGTCTATGGTCCCACATGGTCCCACAGTCTATGGTCCTACAGTCTATGGTCCCACATGGTCCCACAGTCTATGGTCCCACATGGTCCTACAGTCTATGGTCCCACAGTCAGAGGCGTCTCTCTTTCAGCCGAGCAGTGCCACCCGTTATTATAGATCCATGGTGTCAACAACGCATGGACCTGCTGTAGTCTCTCACCCTGGACCTGCTGTAGTCTCTCACCCTGGACCTGCTGTAGTCTCTCACCCTGGACCTGCTGTAGTCTCTCACCCCCTGGACCTGCTGTAGTCTCTCACCCTGGACCCGCTGTAGTCCCCACCCTGGACCCGCTGAAGTCTCTCACCCTGGACCTGCTGTAGTCCCCACCCTGGACCCCGCTGTAGTCTCTCACCCTGGACCTGCTGTAGTCCCCCACCCTGGACCCGCTGTAGTCTCTCACCCTGGACCCGCTGTAGTCTCTTCACCCTGGACCCACTGTAGTCCCCCACCCTGGACCCGCTGTAGTCCCCCACCCTGGACCCGCTGTAGTCTCTCACCCTGGACCCGCTGTAGTCTCCCACCCTGGACCCGCTGTTGTCTCTCACCCTGGACCCGCTGTAGTCTCCCACCCTGGACCCGCTGTAGTCTCTCACCCTGGACCTGCTGTAGTCTCTCACCCTGGACCCGCTGTAGTCTCCCACCCTGGACCCGCTGTTGTCTCTCACCCTGGACCCGCTGTAGTCTCCCACCCTGGACCCGCTGTAGTCTCTCACCCTGGACCTGCTGTAGTCTCCCACCCTGGACCCGCTGTAGTCTCCCACCCTGACCCGCTGTAGTCTCTCACCCTGGACCCGCTGTAGTCTCTCTGGACCCGCTGTAGTCTCTCACCCTGGACCCGCTGTAGTCCCCCACCCTGGACCCGCTGTAGTCTCTCTGCTGTAGTCTCTCACCCCCTGACCCGCTGTAGTCTCTCACCCTGACTGTAGTCTGCTGTAGTCTCTCACCCTGGACCCGCTGTAGTCTCTCTAGTCTCTCACCCTGGACCTGCTGTAGTCTCTCACCCTGGACCCGCTTAGTCTCCGACCCTGTAGCCTCTCACCCTGGACCCGCTGTAGTCCCCCACCCTGGACCCGCTGTAGTCTCTCACCCTGGACCTGCTGTAGTCCCCAACCCTGGACCCGCTGTAGTCTATCACCCTGGACCCGCTGTAGTCCCCCACCCTGAACCCGCTGTAGTCTCTCACCCTGGACCCGCTGTAGTCCCCCACCCTGGACCCGCTGTAGTCCCCCACCCTGGACCCGCTGTAGTCCCCCACCCTGGACCCGCTGTAGTCTATCACCCTGGACCCGCTGTAGTCTATCACACTGGACCCGCTGTAGTCCCCCACCCTGGACCCGCTGTAGTCTCTCACCCTGGACCCGCTGTAGTCTCCCACCCTGGACCCGCTGTTGTCTCTCACCCTGGACCCGCTGTAGTCTCCCACCCTGGACCCGCTGTAGTCTCCCAACCTGGACCCGCTGTAGTCCCTCACCCTGGACCCGCTGTAGTCTCTCACCCTGGACCCGCTGTAGTCTATCACCCTGACCCGCTGTAGTCTCTCACCCTGGACCTGCTGTAGTCTCTCACCCTGGACCCGCTGTAGTCTCTCTGGACCCGCTGTAGTCTCTCACCCTGGACCCGCTGTAGTCCCCCACCCTGGACCCGCTGTAGTCTCTCACCCTGGACCCGCTGTAGTCTCTCACCCTGGACCTGCTGTAGTCCCCAACCCTGGACCCGCTGTAGTCTATCACCCTGGACCCGCTGTAGTCCCCCACCCTGGACCCGCTGTAGTCCCCCACCCTGGACCCGCTGTAGTCTCTCACCCTGGACCTGCTGTAGTCCCCAACCCTGGACCCGCTGTAGTCTCTCACCCTGGACCCGCTGTAGTCTATCACCCTGGACCCGCTGTAGTCTATCACCCTGGACCCGCTGTAGTCTATCACACTGGACCCGCTGTTGTCTCTCACCCTGGACCCGCTGTAGTCTCCCACCCTGGACCCGCTGTAGTCCCCCACCCTGGACCTGCTGTAGTCCCCCACCCTGGACCCTACAGTGTATGGTCCCACAGTCTATGGTCCTACAGTCTATGGTCCCACATGGTCCCACAGTCTATGGTCCTACAGTCTATGGTCCCACATGGTCCCACAGTCTATGGTCCTACGGTCTATTGTCCTACAGTCTATGGTCCTACAGTCTATGGTCCCACAGTCTATGGTCCCACAGTCTATGGTCCTACAGTCTATGATCCTACAGTCTATGGTCCCACAGTCTATGGTCCTACGGTCTATTGTCCTACAGTCTATGGTCCTACAGTCTATGGTCCCACAGTCTATGGTCCTACAGTCTATGGTCCCACAGTCTATGGTCCTACAGTCTATGGTCCCACAGTCTATGGTCCTACGGTCTATGGTCCTACAGTCTATGGTCCCACATGGTCCCACAGTCTATGGTCCCACAGTCTATGGTCCTACGGTCTATTGTCCTACAGTCTATGGTCCCACAGTCTATGGTCCTACAGTCTATGGTCCTACAGTCTATGGTCCTACAGTCTATGGTCCCACATGGTCCCACAGTCTATGGTCCCACAGTCTATGGTCCCACAGTCTATGGTCCTACAGTCTATGGTCCCACATGGTCCCACAGTCTATGGTCCCACAGTCAGAGGCGTCTCTCTTTCAGCCGAGCAGTGCCACCCGTTATTATAGATCCATGGTGTCAACAACGCATGGACCCGCTCTAGTCTCTCACCCTGGACCCGCTGTAGTCTCCCACCCTGGACCTGCTGTAGTCTCTCACCCTGGACCTGCTGTAGTCTCTCACCCTGGACCCGCTGTAGTCTCTCACCCTGGACCTGCTGTAGTCTCTCACCCTGGACCCGCTGTAGTCCCCCACCCTGGACCCGCTGAAGTCTCTCACCCTGGACCCGCTGTAGTCTCCCACCCTGGACCCGCTGTAGTCTCTCTGGACCCGCTGTAGTCTCTCACCCTGGACCCACTGTAGTCCCCCACCCTGGACCCGCTGTAGTCCCCCACCCTGGACCCGCTGTAGTCTCTCACCCTGGACCCGCTGTAGTCTCCCACCCTGGACCCGCTGTAGTCTCTCACCCTGGACCCGCTGTAGTCTCCCACCCTGGACCCGCTGTAGTCTCTCACCCTGGACCTGCTGTAGTCTCCCACCCTGGACCCGCTGTAGTCTCCCACCCTGGACCCGCTGTAATCTCTCACCCTGGACCTGCTGTAGTCTCTCACCCTGGACCCGCTGTAGTCTCTCTGGACCCGCTGTAGTCTCTCACCCTGGACCCGCTGTAGTCCCCCACCCTGGACCCGCTGTAGTCTCTCACCCTGGACCCGCTGTAGTCTCTCACCCTGGACCTGCTGTAGTCTCTCACCCTGGACCCGCTGTTGTCTCTCACCCTGGACCCGCTGTAGTCTCTCACCCTGGACCCGCTGTAGTCTCTCACCCTGGACCTGCTGTAGTCTCTCACCCTGGACCCGCTGTAGTCTCTCACCCTGGACCTGCTGTAGTCTCTCACCCTGGACCCGCTGTTGTCTCTCACCCTGGACCCGCTGTAGTCTCTCACCCTGGACCCGCTGTAGTCTCTCACCCTGGACCCGCTGTAGTCTCCCACCCTGGACCCGCTGTAGTCTCTCACCCTGGACCTGCTGTAGTCTCCCACCCTGGACCCGCTGTAGTCTCCCACCCTGGACCCGCTGTAGTCTCTCACCCTGGACCTGCTGTAGTCTCTCACCCTGGACCCGCTGTAGTCTCTCTGGACCCGCTGTAGTCTCTCACCCTGGACCCGCTGTAGTCCCACACCCTGGACCCGCTGTAGTCTCTCACCCTGGACCCGCTGTAGTCTCTCACCCTGGACCTGCTGTAGTCTCTCACCCTGGACCCGCTGTTGTCTCTCACCCTGGACCTGCTGTAGTCTCTCACCCTGGACCTGCTGTAGTCTCTCACCCTGGACCTGCTGTAGTCTATCACCCTGGACCCGCTCTAGTCTCCCACCCTGGACCTGCTGTAGTCTCTCACCCTGGACCTGCTGTAGTCTCTCACCCTGGACCCGCTGTAGTCTCTCACCCTGGACCCGCTGTAGTCTCTCACCCTGGACCCGCTGTAGTGGGCGGCACGGTGGCTGAGTGGATTGCATTCTCGCCTCTCAGCAAGAAGGTCCTGGGTTCGAATCCCGGTCGGACCAGGTCCTTTCTGAGTAGAGTTTGCATGTTCTCCCCGTTTCTGCGTAGGTTTCCTCCGGGTACTCCGGTTTCCCCTACCACTAAAAATATGTACAATAGTTCTGGCATGTGCCTCCTGTACTGGCCCCTCCCATCTCTGTGTGGAGTGAGAGACAAATGCCCAAAAATTAACATTTGTAAACCGCTTTGAGACTCTGGTCTGTGAAAGGCGGTATATAAATAAAGATTACTTACTACTACTACTTACTAGTCTCTCACCCTGGACCCGCTGTAGTCTCTCACCCTGGACCTGCTGTAGTCTCTCACCCTGGACCCGCTGTTGTCTCTCACCCTGGACCCGCTCTAGTCTCCCAACCTGGACCCGCTCTAGTCTCCCAACCTGGACCCGCTGTAGTCTCCCACCCTGGACCCGCTGTAGTCTCTCACCCTGGACCCGCTGTAGTCTCTCACCCTGGACCTGCTGTAGTCTCTCACCCTGGACCCGCTGTTGTCTCTCACCCTGGACCCGCTCTAGTCTCCCAACCTGGACCCGCTCTAGTCTCCCAACCTGGACCCGCTGTAGTCCCTCACCCTGGACCCGCTGTAGTCTCTCACCCTGGACCCGCTGTAGTCCCCCACCCTGGACCCGCTGTAGTCTATCACCCTGGACCCGCTGTAGTCTCCCAACCTGGACCCGCTGTAGTCCCCCACTCTGGACCCGCTGTAGTCTCTCACCCTGGACCCGCTGTAGTCTCTCACCCTGGACCTGCTGTAGTCTCTCACCCTGGACCCCGCTCTAGTCTCCCAACCTGGACCCGCTCTAGTCTCCCAACCTGGACCCGCTGTAGTCCCTCACCCTGGACCCGCTGTAGTCTCTCACCCTGGACCCGCTGTAGTCCCCCACCCTGGACCTGCTGTAGTCTATCACCCTGGACCCGCTGTAGTCTCCCAACCTGTAGTCTCCCAACCTGGACCCGCTGTAGTCCCCCACTCTGGACCCGCTGTAGTCTCTCACCCTGGACCCGCTGTAGTCTCTCACCCTGGACCCGCTGTAGTCTCCCACCCTGGACCCGCTGTAGTCTCTCACCCTGGACCCGCTGTAGTCTCTCACCCTGGACCCGCTGTAGTCTCCCACCCTGGACCCGCTGTAGTCTCCCAGCCTGGACCCGCTGTAGTCTCTCACCCTGGACCCGCTGTAGTCTCTCACCCTGGACCCGCTGTAGTCTCCCAGCCTGGACCCGCTGTAGTCTCTCACCCTGGACCCGCTGTAGTCTCCCACCCTGGATGGGTGCTACTTCCTGCAGCGGACGCTCTCCCAACTGGAGCCTGCAGGGGGCGCTGTGAGGGTCATGTTTTTGACTTGTCCGGTGCTTTCAACACCATCAGACCTCACTGCATGGACCATCAACTACCTCACTGCATGGACCATGGACTACCTCACTGCAGGACCATGGACTAACTCACTGCATGGACCATCAACTACCTCACTGCATGGACCATGGACTACCTCACTGCATGGACCATCAACTACCTCACTGCAGGACCATGGACTACCTCACTGCATGGACCATCAACTACCTCACTGCATGGATCATGGACTACCTCACTGTATGGACCATCAACTACCTCACTGCATGGACCATCAACTACCTCACTGCATCGACCATGGACTACTCTTTTTTGATTTCTCCAGTGCCTTCAACACCATCCAGCCGAGGCTTCTCAGGGACAAGCTGGAGACAGCCGGTGTGGACTACGACCTGTCTGAGTGGATATTGCACTACCTCACAGACAGACCCCAGTTTGTGAGAACCAAGGACTTTGTGTCTGAGGTCCAGACCTGCAGTGTGGGGGCCCCCCAGGGGACAGTCCTCGCACCGTTCCTCTTCACCCTCTACACTGCTGACTTCAGACGCAACACGGACGGTTGTGTTCTACAGAAGTTCTCTGACGACTCTGCCATCATCGGACTCAGCTCCGAGGACGATGACACAGAGTACAGAGGAGTTATACAGAACTTTGTGGACTGGTGTCAGCGGAACCACCTCCTCATCAACGTGAGGAAGACCAAGGAGATGAACCACCTCCTCATCAACGTGAGGAAGACCAAGGAGATGAACCACCTCCTCATCAACGCGGGGAAGACCAAGGAGCTGACCTTGTGTGTGACGGGTCACTCGTTTTACCTGAACTGAGGTGCACAAACTTCCTCGAGTGTCCCACTCGAGAGGCTGGCGGAGCACGGGAGGCGGGCCGCGGCGGTGGCCGCCAACAGAGCGAGGGGACTGGGCGTCTCCGGCGTTCTCTCCGCGGTGTGGAGCTGAGCACCTCCAGTCGGCGAAGGAAGCGCAGACACCGGGGAAGGCGAGGCGGTCTGCTCGTTCGTAACCGCTCCTCCAGGACCCCTTTGCCCTCCATCTACCTGGCCAACGTCCAGTCTCTGCCCAACAAGACGGACGAGTCGGGTCCAGAGCCAGCGCGAGGCCCGGGACTGTGTTCTGCCTCAGCGAGACGTGGCTCCACTCGAACGTCCCGGACTCTGCTGTTCAGCCCCCGGGATTCACCGCTCACCGCTCGGACAGAGTGAAGGAGACCACGGGCAAGGCCAGAGGCGGAGGTGTGTGCTTTTTATCTTCCCCGTGAGTTTTCAGTGATATTTGTATGTGCTGTTTACATTCACCCACGTGCGGATTACAAAGTAGCCCTACAGGATCTGAGCCAGATCCTTCACAAACATGAGTCTGCTCATCCTAACGCAGTCATCATTGTTGCTGGGATTTCAATAAATGTAATTTAAAGACTTGGGTGGCATCTCTGACTGCCACCCCCCTGACCCAGAAATGGATTAAAGGGTAGAAAATGGATGGATGGATGGATAATTTAAAGACTGTACTCCCGAACTTTTACCAACATGTGACTCAAGCTACAAGAGGAGCACATGTTCTGGATCACTGCTACAGTAACGTGAAGGGAGCTTACAGGTCCAGTCTCAGACCTCCTTTTGGAAAGTCTGACCACTCCTCTGTTCTCCTTCTTCCTTCGTATACTCAGAGGAGCAGGGAACATAAACCAACCTCTCGCACTGTGCAGTGTTGGTCTGAGGAGGCTAGCATGAAGCTACAAGGGTGTTTTGATGCTACGGACTGGTCTGTGTTTCAGTCAGAGGACGTCAATGAATTCTGTGACGCTGTGTCTGGATACATACGCTTCTGTATTGACTGCTGTGTCCCACAGAAGGTCATTAAAGAACATTTTAGTCAAAACCCTTGGATGAACGCGGAAGTAAAACTGAAACTTCATGAGCGTGCGTTGGCGTTTCAATCTAACGATACAGTTGCTTATAAGCTATCCTGTTACTCATGGAAACGTTCTATTAAATCTGCAAAGCGCAGTTACGGGGACAGGTTAAAGAGTTATTTTGAGGAAGATGACCCTCGGCGCATGTGGAACGGTATTAAAGCCATCACGTCCTGGAAACCTAGTGCTGGGAAAATCGGATCTGTCGGCCAAGCTCTGCCAAACGAGCTGAACACGTTCTACTGTCGCTTTGAATCCGCTGATGCCGGTCCTACTGTATTCCCTGAGTGTTTCAATCAAGGTACCTTCACCGTGACTCAGGAGGAAGTCAGGCGTGTCTTGTCCAGGACCACAGTCCGGAAAGCCCCAGGCCCGGACGGCATCCCTCCTCGTGTCCTGAAACTGTGCTCTGAGCAACTTGCTCCTGTGCTAACAGACATTTTTAACCTGTCGCTAAGGAACTGTACTGTGCCAAACTGCTTTAAAGAGTCCACCATCATTCCAGTTCCTAAGAAAACTCCTGTGACATGCCTGAATGACTATCGTCCTGTGGCCCTCACGTCTGTTCTTATGAAGACTTTTGAGCGGCTTGTGCTTCATTAAGAGCCAGATCCCTGTGAGTGTTGACCCGCTCCAGTTTGCTACAGACAGAACAGGAGTGTGGAGGATGCATCTCCTTTGGACCATGGACTACCTCATTGCAGGACCATCAACTCACTCACTGCATGGACCATGTGAGTCTGAGGTGGTAGCCAGGAGGCCCATGGACTCTGTGGAGGAGGTGAGGGACAGGAGGCCCCTGGACTCTGTGGAGGAGGTGAGGGACAGGAGGCCCCTGGACTCTGTGGAGGAGGTGAGGGACAGGAGGCCCCTGGACTCTGTGGAGGAGGTGAGGGACAGGAGGCCCCTGGACTCTGTGGAGGAGGTGAGGGACAGGAGGCCCCTGGACTCTTTGGAGGAGGTGAAGGACAGAAGGCCCCTGGACTCTGTGGAGGAGGTGAAGGACAGGAGGCCCCTGGACTCTGTGGAGGAGGTGAGGGACAGGAGGCCCCTGGACTCTGTGGAGGAGGTGAGGGACAGGAGGCCCCTGGACTCTGTGGAGGAGGTGAGGGACAGGAGGCCCCTGGACTCTGTGGAGGAGGTGAGGGACAGGAGGCCCCTGGACTCTGTGGAGGAGGTGAGGGACAGGAGGCCCCTGGACTCTGTGGAGGAGGTGAGGGACAGGAGGCCCCTGGACTCTGTGGAGGAGGTGAGGGACAGGAGGCCCCTGGACTCTGTGGAGGAGGTGAGGGACAGGAGGCCCCTGGACTCTGTGGAGGAGGTGAGGGACAGGAGGCCCCTGGACTCTGTGGAGGAGGTGAGGGACAGGAGGCCCCTGGACTCTGTGGAGGAGGTGAGGGACAGGAGGCCCCTGGACTCTGTGGAGGAGGTGAGGGACAGGAGGCCCCTGGACTCTGTGGAGGAGGTGAGGGACAGGAGGCCCCTGGACTCTGTGGAGGAGGTGAGGGACAGGAGGCCCCTGGACTCTGTGGAGGAGGTGAGGGACAGGAGGCCCCTGGACTCTGTGGAGGAGGTGAGGGACAGGAGGCCCCTGGACCCTGTGGAGGAGGTGAGGGACAGGAGGCCCCTGGACTCTGTGGAGGAGGTGAGGGACAGGAGGCCCCTGGACCCTGTGGAGGAGGTGAGGGACAGGAGGCCCCTGGACTCTGTGGAGGAGGTGAGGGACAGGAGGCCCATGGACTCTGTGGAGGAGGTGAGGGACAGGAGGCCCCTGGACTCTGTGGAGGAGGTGAGGGACAGGAGGCCCCTGGACTCTGTGGAGGAGGTGAGGGACAGGAGGCCCCTGGACTCTGTGGAGGAGGTGAGGGACAGGAGGCCCCTGGACTCTGTGGAGGAGGTGAGGGACAGGAGGCCCCTGGACTCTGTGGAGGAGGTGAGGACAGGAGGCCCCTGGACTCTGTGGAGGAGGTGAGGACAGGAGGCCCCTGGACTCTGTGGAGGAGGTGAAGGACAGGAGGCCCCTGGACTCTGTGGAGGAGGTGAGGGACAGGAGGCCCCTGGACTCTGTGGAGGAGGTGAGGGACAGGAGGCCCCTGGACTCTGTGGAGGAGGTGAGGGACAGGAGGCCCCTGGACTCTGTGGAGGAGGTGAGGGACAGGAGGCCCCTGGACTCTGTGGAGGAGGTGAGGGACAGGAGGCCCCTGGACTCTGTGGAGGAGGTGAGGGACAGGAGGCCCCTGGACTCTGTGGAGGAGGGTGAGGGACAGGAGGCCCCTGGACTCTGTGGAGGAGGTGAGGGACAGGAGGCCCCTGGACTCTGTGGAGGAGGTGAGGGACAGGAGGCCCCTGGACTCTGTGGAGGAGGTGAGGGACAGGAGGCCCCTGGACTCTGTGGAGGAGGTGAGGGACAGGAGGCCCCTGGACTCTGTGGAGGAGGTGAGGGACAGGAGGCCCCTGGACTCTGTGGAGGAGGTGAGGGACGGGAGGCCCCTGGACTCTGTGGAGGAGGTGAGGGACAGGAGGCCCCTGGACTCTGTGGAGGAGGTGAGGGACAGGAGGCCCCTGGACTCTGTGGAGGAGGTGAGGGACAGGAGGCCCCTGGACTCTGTGGAGGAGGTGAGGGACAGGAGGCCCCTGGACTCTGTGGAGGAGGTGAGGGACAGGAGGCCCCTGGACTCTGTGGAGGAGGTGAGGGACAGGAGGCCCCTGGACTCTGTGGAGGAGGTGAGGGACAGGAGGCCCCTGGACTCTGTGGAGGAGGTGAGGGACAGGAGGCCCCTGGACTCTGTGGAGGAGGTGAGGGACAGGAGGCCCCTGGACTCTGTGGAGGAGGTGAGGGACAGGAGGCCCCTGGACTCTGTGGAGGAGGTGAGGGACAGGAGGCCCCTGGACTCTGTGGAGGAGGTGAGGGACAGGAGGCCCCTGGACTCTGTGGAGGAGGTGAGGGACAGGAGGCCCCTGGACTCTGTGGAGGAGGTGAGGGACAGGAGGCCCCTGGACTCTGTGGAGGAGGTGAGGGACAGGAGGCCCCTGGACTCTGTGGAGGAGGTGAGGGACAGGAGGCCCCTGGACTCTGTGGAGGAGGTGAGGGACAGGAGGCCCCTGGACTCTGTGGAGGAGGTGAGGGACAGGAGGCCCCTGGACTCTGTGGAGGAGGTGAGGGACAGGAGGCCCCTGGACTCTGTGGAGGAGGTGAGGGACAGGAGGCCCCTCGACTCTGTGGAGGAGGTGAGGGACAGGAGGCCCCTGGACTCTGTGGAGGAGGTGAGGGACAGGAGGCCCCTGGACTCTGTGGAGGAGGTGAGGGACAGGAGGCCCCTGGACTCTGTGGAGGAGGTGAGGGACAGGAGGCCCCTGGACTCTGTGGAGGAGGTGAGGGACAGGAGGCCCCTGGACTCTGTGGAGGAGGTGAGGGACAGGAGGTGCTAGCCAAAGCCACCTCCATCATGAACAACACCTCCCACTGCACAGGACTGAGGAGGAGCTGAGGAGCTCCTTCAGTGGAAGACTGAGACACCCTCAGTGTAGGAAGGAGCAGGGCCTTTATCTCCACCGCTGTCAGACTGTACAATAAGTCACTTTAAGTCACTGCATTAGGACTAAAAACCTGCACTACTATTGACACTGTTTCTTTTCCACTTTTTATTGTACATAATAAATCCTGCATTTAACATGTTGCACATTTCTTTCTTTTGCACAATCTGAGTGTTTCTATCCATGATGTGACATCACAGATCAATAACAGATGTGACATCACAGATCAATAACAGATGTGACATCACAGATCAATAACAGATGTGACATCACAGATCAATAACAGATGTGACATCACAGATCAATAACAGATGTGACATCACAGATCAATAACAGATGTGACATCACAGATCAATAACAGATGTGACATCACAGATCAATAACAGATGTGACATCACAGATCAATAACAGATTATCTTATCTTATGTACAAATCTAGGGTATGACCCCAACAAGTGTGACGCCAGTGTGTAGTTCAATAGTGTATACCATACACACACACACACACACACGCACACACACACACACACACACACACACACACACACACACACACACACACACACAGACAAACACACACACACACATTATACACACAGAGACACACACAGGGACACACACAGGGGGACACCCACACACACACATACACACAGAGACACACACAGGGACACATACACACACACACACACAGACACACACACACAAATACACACACACACAAATACACACACACACACATACACACACAGGGACACATACACACACACACATATACGCACACAAACACATAATACACACAGAGACACACACAGGGGGACACACACATACACACACTATGCCAGAGATAGGGTCCCACTGATTTCCCTGAGGAGAAGCCGAGCGCGCCTAGCTTACCGATGCATCCAGCCCGCAAGCGGCTTTGACGGGTCCCGGGAGGCCGCAGTCTGTGTGATAATGAGGTGCGGTCCCTATAGTTCATTCACAGGGAAACTCCGCTGACATTTGCAAGCAATTAGTATGTGCCTGTTAGCGGCGGCTGGTGCTAGCTAGGCATGGCCATGCTAGCTTCCAGAGCGCGGAGGCAGACACCGAGACAACTGCAGATAATGAGACGATAATTGAGTCATTTGTGGAGGTTTCATGGCTCATTTTACAAAGTATTTAAAATAATACTTAATACACACACCCGGTGGGCTGTGTGCACAGACACACACACAGACACACACATACACACATAGACACACACACACCCTAACGCACCAGAGGCGCTATACAAATACACTTCTGTGTGTGTGTCTGTGTGTTTCAGAGGACTCTGTCTTCCCAAGTTCTACTTCCTGTCTTCCTGAGATCTACTTCCTGTCTTCCTAAGGTCTACTTCCTGTCTTCCTGAGATCTACTTCCTGTCTTCCCAAGTTCGACTTCCTGTCTTCCTGAGGTCTACTTCCTGTCTTCCTCAGTACTACTTGTCACTCCCATATTCGTCCCAGAAACCGGATTCGTCCGGAAGTTCAGTTTGGGCATGTCAAAGAGTGTAATAAGTCCTTGAGTGGAGACTGGTTAAGTTTTAGGTGGGTCTGAGTAAGATGGTTAAGGTTAGGATTAAGATGGTCTGAGTAAGATGGTTAAGGTTAGGGTTAAGGTGGTCTGAGTAAGATGGTTAAGGGTTAGGGTTAAGGTGGTCTGAGTAAGATGGTTAAGGTTAGGGTTAAGATGGTCTGAGTAAGATGGTTAAGGGTTAGGGTTAAGGTGGTCTGAGTAAGATGGTTAAGGTTAGGGTTAAGGTGGTCTGAGTAAGATGGTTAAGGTTAGGGTTAAGGTGGTCTGAGTAAGATGGTTAAGGTTAGGGTTAAGGTGGTCTGAGTAAGATGGTTAAGGTTAGGGTTAAGGTGGTCTGAGTAAGATGGTTAAGGTTAGGGTTAAGGTGGTCTGAGTAAGATGGTTAAGGTTAGGGTTAAGGTGGTCTGAGTAAGATGGTTAAGGTTAGGGTTAAGGTGGGTCTGAGTAAGATGGTTAAGGTTAGGGTTAAGGTGGTCTGAGTAAGATGGTTAAGGTTAGGGTTAAGGTGGTCTGAGTAAGATGGTTAAGGTTAGGGTTAAGGTGGTCTGAGTAAGATGGTTAAGGTTAGGGTTAAGGTGGTCTGAGTAAGATGGTTAAGGTTAGGGTTAAGGTGGTCTGAGTAAGATGGTTAAGGTTAGGGTTAAGGTGGTCTGAGTAAGATGGTTAAGGTTAGGGTTAAGGTGGTCTGAGTAAGATGGTTAAGGTTAGGGTTAAGGTGGTCTGAGTAAGATGGTTAAGGTTAGGGTTAAGGTGGTCTGAGTAAGATGGTTAAGGTTAGGGTTAAGGTGGTCTGAGTAAGATGGTTAAGGTTAAGGTTAAGGTGGTCTGAGTAAGATGGTTAAGGTTAGGGTTAAGGTGGTCTGAGTAAGATGGTTAAGGTTAGAGTTAAGGTGGTCTGAGTAAGATGGTTAAGGTTAGGGTTAATGTGGTCTGAGTAAGATGGTTAAGGTTAGGGTTAAGGTGGGTCTGAGTAAGATGGTTAAGGTTAGGGTTAAGGTGGTCTGAGTAAGATGGTTAAGGTTAGGGTTAAGGTGGTCTGAGTAAGATGGTTAAGGTTAGGGTTAAGGTGGTCTGAGTAAGATGGTTAAGGTTAGGGTTAAGGTGGGTCTGAGTAAGATGGTTAAGGTTAGAGTTAAGGTGGGTCTGAGTAAGATGGTTAAGGTTAGGGTTAAGGTGGTCTGAGTAAGATGGTTAAGGTTAGGGTTAAGGTGGTCTGAGTAAGATGGTTAAGGTTAAGGTTAAGGTGGTCTGAGTAAGATGGTTAAGGTTAGGGTTAAGGTGGTCTGAGTAAGATGGTTAAGGTTAGAGTTAAGGTGGTCTGAGTAAGATGGTTAAGGTTAGGGTTAATGTGGTCTGAGTAAGATGGTTAAGGTTAGGGTTAAGGTGGGTCTGAGTAAGATGGTTAAGGTTAGGGTTAAGGTGGTCTGAGTAAGATGGTTAAGGTTAGGGTTAAGGTGGTCTGAGTAAGATGGTTAAGGTTAGGGTTAAGGTGGTCTGAGTAAGATGGTTAAGGTTAGGGTTAAGGTGGGTCTGAGTAAGATGGTTAAGGTTAGAGTTAAGGTGGGTCTGAGTAAGATGGTTAAGGTTAGGGTTAAGGTGGTCTGAGTAAGATGGTTAAGGTTAGGGTTAAGGTGGTCTGAGTAAGATGGTTAAGGTTAGGGTTTAGGTGGTCTGAGTAAGATGGTTAAGGTTAGGGTTAAGGTGGTCTGAGTAAGGTGGTTAAGGTTAGGGTTAAGGTGGTCTGAGTAAGATGGTTAAGGTTACAAATATATTTCTAAATGACCAGTGCCACTAGAACAGTTCATACACAAGGCAAAAATGAACGAAACAAGGAATTCAGATCATAAATGACCCAGGACTGAGGCTGTAGACCCAGGACTGAGGCTGTAGATCCAGGACTGAGGCTGTAGACCCAGGACTGAGGCTGTAGACCCAGGACTGAGGCTGTAGATCCAGGACTGAGGCTGTAGACCCAGGACTGAGGCTGTAGACCCAGGACTGAGGCTGTAGACCCAGGACTGAGGCTGTAGACCCAGGACTGAGGCTGTAGACCCAGGACTTAGGCTGTAGACCCAGGACTGAGGCTGTAGACCCAGGACTGAGGCTGTAGACCCAGGACTGAGGCTGTAGACCCAGGACTGAGGCTGTAGACCCAGGACTGAGGCTGTAGACCCAGGACTGAGGCTGTAGACCCAGGACTGAAGCTGTAGACCCAGGACTGAGGCTGTAGACCCAGGACTGAGGCTGTAGACCCAGGACTGAGGCTGTAGACCCAGGACTGAAGCTGTAGACCCAGGACTGAGGCTGTAGATCCAGGACTGAAGCTGTAGACCCAGGACTGAGGCTGTAGATCCAGGACTGAGGCTGTAGACCCAGGACTGAAGCTGTAGACCCAGGACTGAGGCTGTAGACCCAGGACTGAGGCTGTAGACCCAGGACTGAGGCTGTAGACCCAGGACTGAAGCTGTAGACCCAGGACTGAGGCTGTAGATCCAGGACTGAAGCTGTAGACCCAGTACTGAGGCTGTAGATCCAGGACTGAGGCTGTAGACCCAGGACTGAGGCTGTAGACCCAGGACTGAGGCTGTAGACCAGGGGTGCTCAATACGTCGATCGCGATCTACCAGTCGATCACAAAGGTTGTATTGGTAGATCGCATTACATTAAACAAAAATATCCGTTTATACATTTGCGTGTAGACAGAGATAACCGGAGTTTTGCGTTTTCGCACACCACAGTATGCCCCCAAAACAACAACAAACAAAACGTGCGACCTCTGATCACTGAAGCATGGATCTTACTGCCTTAAAAACTGTTCGCTTCTGCGAGCGGTTCACAGCAGCAAACACCCTCCACATCAGACAGCAGCAAAGTGATCACGGGGACTCACGCTTGATAACAACCACAACAGGAGCTAAACCAGGATCAAACCAGGGCTGAGGACAGGGGTCAGTGCTTGTAAACATATGTCTTCACCATGGATCTATAATAATATGTCTTCACCCTGAGTTTCTTCTATGACTGTAAAAGTGCCGCTACAGAAGTACCGGCGTCTGCATCAAAGCTCCGCCCGCTTCTGTGTTTTTCCCCAACGCAGGACGTCAGATGACGCATATGTTTGGAATGTTATGAATGTGATTGAAAACGCAGATGTTCGGTTATGTGTGGATGCAAATTATTTCATAAATCATGCGGTTTTGCATGTGCATCCACATACAATGTAGATATAAAGAATCCTCAATATATTTAGAAATAAATATATGTTTTGCATTTTTGTAGTAGGTAGATCATTTTGACTTGATCATTTTATAAGTAGCTCGCATGCTGAAAAAGTGTGAGCACCCCTGCTGTAGACCCAGGACTGAGGCTGTAGAAGAAGAAGAAGAAGAAACTTTATTTATATAGCACCTTTCACAGATAAAATCACAAAGTGCTTCACAGGGGCACAGCAATAAAAGTTACAGAGCAATATTAAAACAAATTAATTAAAACAATCACAGCCTTTTCAACTAAAAGCTCGTCCAAACAGCGCTGTCTTCAGCTGTTTTTTAAAGGAATCGACAGTGTCGGTCACACGTAGCGACAGAGGAAGGACATTCCACAGTTTAGGAGCAACAACTTCAAAGGACAGGTCACCTCTGGTTTTAAAATGGGTCTTTGGGACAGCAAGGAGGTTCTGACCCGAAGACCTAAGGTTGCGACCGGAGGAGTAAGGGCACAGCAGGTCAGACACTTATTTGGGAGCCTGACCATTCAGCGCTCTAAAAGTCAATACTAACATTTTGAAATCAATTCAAAATTTGATGGGAAGCCAGTGCAGAGAGGATAAAATAGGAGTAATGTGTGACCGTCTGCTAGAGCCTGTTAAAAGCCGCGCAGCAGCATTTTGAACCATTTGAAGACGATTCAAAGCAGATTTGTTAAAACAAGTAAAAAGGGAGTTACAATAATCTAAACGAGACGAGATAAAAGCATGAATCACCAATTCTAGATCAGATTTGGATAAAATTGGCCTCAACTTGGCAATGTTTCTCAAATGGAAAAAACAGTTTTTGGCCAAGTGTCTCGAGTGGCGGTCAAGAGACAGAGACTGGTCAAACCAAACACCAAGATTTCTGATGCTCGACTGAACCGAGGAGCCCAGAGAACCAAGGTGGTTTACAATTGAAGGAATTTTTTGCTCCGGAGCAATTATCAAAGTCTCAGTCTTTTTAGAATTCAACTGAAGGCAGTTTTCACGAAGCCACGACTTTACACTTGAAAGACAATCCATTAACTCTGACAGTCTGTGCAACTCTGACTCCTTAAATGAAAAATACAGTTGGATATCATCAGCATAGAGATGGTAAGAAACATTTTTAAAACGGCTAATGGTTTTTCCAAGGGGGCTGATGTACAACAAAAACAAAATAGGTCCCAAAACAGATCCCTGAGGAACACCGTGTAACAAAGGAGTAGCTTCAGACATAATGTTATTTATACACACAGAGAAAGTTCTGTTGGTCAAGTAGGACGATAACCATTTAAAGACAGTTCCAGAAATGCCAAAGTCGGTATTGAGCCTCTGTAGCAGTAATTTATGATCTACAGTATCAAAAGCTGCAGACAGATCAAGCAGGATCAATACAGAAAACTGACCAGAGTCAGCAGCCATTCGGATGTCGCTGGACACTTTTAGTAAGGCAGTCTCAGTAGAGTGCATCTTACGGAAGCCCGATTGAAATTTATCAAACATTTCATCTTTTTGGAGAAAAGCAGACAACTGTTCTGCTACCACCTTTTCCACAACTTTGGAGAGAAATGGTCATTTTGATATGGGCCTGTAATTGCCAGGCTCAGCTGGGTCCAAATTGGGCTTTTTTAGGATAGGACTTATCGCTGCCTGTTTAAAAAAGTTTGGAACAGACCCAGACATAAGAGAACCATTTGTCAATTCAACAACATGTGGGGCAACAATGTCAATGACCTTATAAAATAAAGTTGTGGGTATGATATCAAACGGACAAGAGGAAGGTTTCATTTTTTTCAGTAACATCATAACATCCTCTAATGTCACAGTAGAAAACACAGACCAAGAGCAATCAGTAGAAATAACATTAATGGTGTCAGGCGGTTTCACATTTGCCCTGATCTCATCCACCTTGTTCACAAAGTCATTCAAAAATCTGTTACAGTCATCAATTGAGAAGACAGGCACCGGAGGAGACAAAGGTGAAACAATTTTATGAATTGTATCAAAAACAACCTTAGGATTTCTCCTATTTCTGTTCACAAGATTTGCAAAATAAGTAGATCTTGCCCGTTTTATCATTTCATTTAGAGATACAATCAAGTCCTTCAAATGTAACCTGTGCACCTCTAATTTTGTAGAGTTCAATTAGCGTTCTACCTTACGACAAGATCTCCTAAATGAAGAAATTTCATCATTTAGCCATGGCTGGGAATCTTTTGAGGAAACAACTTTAAGCTTCACAGGTGCTACTATGTTCAGCACTGACTCACAGTGGTCATTGAAGGAATTTACGTAAGAATCCACGTCGTTATTTCTGAGTCCCTCAAAACACGGATCAAACAATCTTGAGAAATTTTCCACAACAGACTGGTTTAAAATACGCTTTTTGTGAACCACGTTTTGAGCGCAAATGCCCACATTGAGGGAGAGATTAAAATACACACAGCAATGGTCAGACACAAGGACGTCCACCACATCCACACAGTCTATGTCCAGACCAAAAGAAAAAACTAGATCCAAAGTGTGGCCTTTTTTATGAGTTGGACCAGAAACGTGTTGTTTTAAGTTAAATGAGTCAGTGAGTGTTAAAAACTCAGATGCAAGAGGACAGGAGGAGTCGTTAATATGGAAGTTAAAATCACCAATAATCAACACTCTGTCAAGTTTGATAATCAAAGATAAAAACTCAGAAAACTCATTAAAAAACTCACGAGCAGGACCAGGAGGTCGGTAAATTAAAACACAATAAAAAGCATGAGTGTTTCCAACCTTAGTCATCTGAAGCTCAAATGAGTTGAATGACTCCGGTGTCATTTGTCTGCTCGGAAAGCAATTCTTGTGAATGAGCACAAGTCCTCCTCCACGCCGCGCGATCCGTGGAGTCCCAAAAGCTGAACAGTTCGGGGGACACAGCTCATTCAGATGAGTGAAATCCTGTTCTTTCTGACCCAGGACTGAGGCTGTAGACCCAGGACTGAGGCTGTAGACCCAGGACTGAGGCTGTAGACCCAGGACTGAGGCTGTAGATCCAGGACTGAGGCTGTAGATCCAGGACTGAGGCTGTAGATCCAGGACTGAGGCTGTAGATCCAGGACTGAGGCTGTAGACCCAGGACTGAGGCTGTAGATCCAGGACTGAGGCTGTAGATCCAGGACTGAGGCTGTAGATCCAGGACTGAGGCTGTAGACCCAGGACTGAGGCTGTAGACCCAGGACTGAGGGAGCACAGGGACAGTAATGGAGACAGAGGGAGCACAGGGACCGTTATGGAGACGGAGGGAGCACAGGGACATGTGACCTAAAGTGAGGGTTGGTTCCACACGCGTACTCAAAAGTTACTCCAATTACGATCACAGTTTGTTCGAACAGAGTAGAGACATTTTCAGGAGGACTGTTCCAGTCCCTGCAGGAAGCACTTTCTCTGAATTTTTACTTATTTTTTGCTTTTTGCATGAAGCCCTGGGACTGACCTCACTCTGGTCCTGGACCATTCTCCTCCTTCTCACATAGTGCTCTATACATACATACTCAAACACACTTCTCTCTAACATACTTCTCAAACATACTTCTCAAACATACTTCTTAAACATACTTCTCTTAAACACACTTCTCTTAAACATACTTCTCTTAAACATACTTCTCTCTAACATACTTCTCTCAAACATACTTCTCTCAAACATATTTCTCTCTAACATACTTCTCTCAAACATACTTCTCTTAAACATACTTCTCTCAAACATACTTCTCTCAAACATACTTCTCTTAAACATACTTCTCTTAAACATACTTCTCTCAAACATACTTCTCTTAAACATACTTCTCTCAAACATACTTCTCTCAAACATACTTCTCTTAAACATACTTCTCTTAAACATACTTCTCTTAAACATACTTCTCGCAAACATACTTCACACGAACATACTTTTCTCTAACATACTTCTCTTAAACATACTTCTCTTAGACATACTTCATGCGAACATACTTCTCTTAAACATAATTCTCTCAAACATACTTCTCTCAAACATACTTCTCTCAAACATACTTCTCTTAAACATACTTCTCTTAAACATACTTCTCTTAAACATACTTCATGCGAACATACTTCTCTTAAACATAATTCTCTCAAACATACTTCTCTCAAACATACTTCTAACATCCATCCATCCATTTTCTTCCCCTTAATCCATTTCTGGGTCGGGGGGGTGGCAGTCAAAGCTGCTCCCAGTACACATAGCACCAGCCCCTCACTGATCCTCCTGCAGGTGTTGAGTCCACAGGAGCTGAGATCTTTCAGTTGGGGCTTTGGGCAAAGTAGGGTTAAGTGTCTTGCCCAAGGACACTACAGCAGTCATCAGTGGGAGTCGTGAAGTAGGTCTTACGGTGGGCTCGAACCCACAACCTTCAGGCCCAAAGGCCAATGCTCTACCAACTGAGCTACTGTCGCCCTTCTAACATACTTCTCTTAAACATACTTCTCTTAAACATACGTCTTTCAAACATACTTCTCTCTAACATACTTCATAAACATACTTGTTAGGTCTGGACTCCACCGGGCGCGTCTCCGTTGACGCGCGTTGGCTGCTGTCCGTCAGCCGTCCGTAAAACGGACCAGTGGTCAAACCGGCTGCAGCAGCAGCTCTGGCTGTGCGTTTATCAGCTGCTTTGTTTTTGTAGGAGACACGTTTGGGCATTGTGTGAATAAATGAATGTTTGGCTGATGGAGGAGTCGTGTGTGTGTGTGTGTGTGTGTGTGTGTGTGTGTGTGTGTGTGTGTGTGTGTGTGTGTGTGTGTGTGTGTGTGTGTGTGTGTGTGTGTGTGTGTGTGTGTGTGTGTGTGTGTGTGTGTGTGTGTGTGTGTCCGGTGAGGAGAGAGCGCCTCGCAGGTAGAGGGGACAGAGCAAGAGAAAAAAGAGCGAGGTGTATGTAAAGATTAACATTACGCGAAAAATAAATGGTAGATGTACAATCAGGAAACAATTGTTTAAATTAATACATGAAAAAAATTACACAGGTTTGTTAATAATCATTGTCATTAACAAATACTTATAACCAAGGACTACAGCATATATCAATACATGTTTAATAATGCGATAAATATATTATTCCATTGTAATTTCTATGGAAAACGGACCCGACACGCGTCGACGGACGGAACATATAGGATTGTTTCTATTTCGTCCGTCTGCGTCCGTTGCACCCTCCGTGGAACGAATGTTGGAGGCAGTGGAGCCACTTCCATTCACCCTCATGGAGATAACGGAGACGGAGATGAAACGGACATGTTTGGACGGATCCGTCGTCCGTTTTACGCGCCCGGTGGAGTTGGGGCTTGAAACAT